>JABUQX010094854.1:7500-56297 GCA_015478945.1 Trachelipus rathkii
TTTTAGGGTGAGAATTAGTTAGTGTTTGGTCAGGTCAGGTAGGTCATTCAGGTCAGGTCAGTGTCAGGAAAAAAATTCATTTCGCTCCTAAAAATATCTTTTATTATATAGCATATACCTGTGAAATTTTTTTTGATCCGAGCTCTCGTTCCTTTGCTTAAGTAACTTTTACCATATATATAACTTGTTGGTTTTGGACCAACTCAGAATAACAGGCTGAATACACTCATATCAAATCGTTTTTGTGCCAGAATCATTTAAACGAGAATAATTATAAACACAATATATATTAAAACAATTAACAAAAATTAATAAATAATAATAATAAAATAATAATAATGATAAAATAATAAGAATAACAATAAAATAATAATAATAATATAATAATAATAAATATAATGAATATAATAATATAAAATGGATTACAATTGTGGAATAGAAAATTATCAAGAAAGCATTTCTACATTCTTGTTAAAGGAGAACTTTTATAAAATATTAAAATTTGTGCGTGATCTTTATAAACCAATAAACATAAAGTAAATAAATGCAATGTATAATAAAGACTAAATTTTACTGAATGTTTTTCATTAATATTCACAATACCGCAAACCAATAATATCTACTAGCACGGAAAAGAAAATATGCAACACGAAAACTAGGCCTAGGAAATTAATACACCAAAATTATCACACCTTGTTCAACATTTCGAGTGAAATAAGTGATACTGAACTCTTTTTAATATCACCAAGCATTCTTTCACAATATTCAGCATGCTCAACTGTACGTTTGTAAGTTTTTGCAAATAATTGTTGAGTACACAAAATGTTTTGAACGTTTAAACAGAGAAGATCGAAATGCTGTTTGGATTGAAGTTGGCGAATTCGAATTAGTAGAAAATGGGGTTATTGGTCACGTGAGCGGACGGTCCGTAATATTCAAAAAGAAGAAGAAGGAAGGTGACATGGCTCCCCTCTGAACAGCGGAGCGTCGTGAAGACTTAGGGGGAAAATCGGACAACCGGGCGATGAGTACGGCCATAACGCGATGTAGAACGAGGTATACAAGACGGTAAGGTTTGAGTCGAATAGTTCGGATCGAGGAGGAAATCTGTATGGAGCAGGAGGCGGAGATGTCTGCATTGGAGCAGGAGGCGATATCGTAGCGTGGGGCGCTGAAGTAGCTGGCTAAGGAGTGACAATACTTGGGAGTTGGCAAAGGGTCAGGTGGAGAACACATTGATGTAAAGGAGAATGGGCACAAGTCGATTTATCTTGCGATGTAGAGGTATATGGAACAGGCCGCAGAAGTGGAGAAAGGTGGTGAGAAGCGAAATCATTTGATATAAGCCGTTTGATCCTATCGCACGAAGATATTTCTACTTTGCTTCTTCGAAGTGTAAAGTACTTTCGTAGTTGCGTTAATACGAGAAGGTCCGTCATACGCGGGCTGCAAACGGCTACGGTGTGAGTCGTGACGAATATTACATGAGAGCATGTCTCCAAATCGCAGGCATGTAGTTGACTGGGTAGATACGTGGCAAAGATGCTTCCATGCCTCGTGCACTTGACGAAGACGATCCAAGAATGTGTGCGGTTTAGTTTTTGGAAATGGAAGTATAGTAACTCACGCAGGTATCCGTATTGGTAGAGGCGTAGACGAGCTTCTAGCAGTCGATCATTTGAGCGTCCTCTTTTGTACCGAAGTTCGGTAGCCGAGGAGGAAATGAAGGAAATTTCGACCAATTGTCCG
This sequence comes from Trachelipus rathkii, assembly GCA_015478945.1. Taxonomy (NCBI): domain Eukaryota; kingdom Metazoa; phylum Arthropoda; class Malacostraca; order Isopoda; family Trachelipodidae; genus Trachelipus; species Trachelipus rathkii. Next base: position 9,250 of record JABUQX010094854.1, read on the forward strand.
GTTTTCCTGCATAAGAAAGCTGTTTCGTCTGCGTTCTGAAAACGTTCTATAGGACTGACTTGCGGTGTAAGCTGCAAGAGCAGAATGCGCTTAGAACAGATTAAAAGTATGATGTCCTTCCAAAGTAGACCAAACTGCCATACCCTGGCGTGTGGACACAGTCGAAGGTGCTACCAAAGCTGGCTATGCCAGTGTACAAAATGCTGAGCATGTCCGCTGGAAGTATCTACGCAGAGAATGGTTCTCAGCCATCGAGTGTATCGGTCTATGCTTTCAAAATGTTGTGAAACCATTTTAGAAATATTTCTAAATATATAACAAATACTGGATAAATTTTATTCAATTCATAAAATTGCGAACGAGTGCGACCGGTGTGCCTGTCACTTTGGATTTTTTGACAGTTGAGACAGCTTGCGTTGTCCACTGTTTAACATCCTTAGTAAGGACGGCCAGACGAAACACTGCTACCTATTTTGAACCTTGTACTACCTTTTAACCCTGGGTGCTGACACTGTCGTAATGGTGTGAAAAACCTATCTGCTCTATGGGTTGGTACGACTGACGGAGGAGTGCGGGAACAGACATCGGCATACAAGGCGGAAAACATGAAACGTTCTAACAGTCCTGAAATGTCGAGGTAAGAAGCACTAGATAAAAACAATTCTCTTCGACGTTTGCGCAACGATACCCAATATTTCGACGAAATCGAGTCGTTAAAGGAGAGATAGCGTTAATTCGGGATAGAGCATGCAGAAATGTTGTCTTTTCCTTTTATATGGCGAATATAAGTGGTTAATTGTGCAATAAACTTCAAGTTGGCGGCTTCACGAGGACTGTTTACTGTGCAGCTGTAATGCTATGCGTGATTTGGGTAATATGATCAATTTACAACATGGATTACCCGGACCTCTATGAAGTAAGTACGAAAGTGCTTAATAGCTAAATAGATTGCGAGAAGTTCCCTTCCAAATGATGTACCTTGTTTCAGGGCTGGAATCTTGGTGATTGTTAGAATAGAAGAGCTGAATGCCAACAGGCCAGTGTTGTTGTCGTTGGTTGATTCAAGTAAATTGTTGCAGTATTTGTGCGTAAAGCTTCATACATGCAGACATTATGTTATGCTGCACATGTATCAAAACCGTCCTTACGGGCTGACGTCAGTGGAAGATAGATACTTAGTACGTAGCATGAGGAAGCCATCAAGCCTCCTTAATGCGGTGAGATGGCATTTGATTGCTTCGTCGTCCAATCTACAGTACAGAAGCAGCCACGATGCCTTTTACGTGGAGCTAAGAGTGCGTGGAGAGGAGGAGAATTTTAGCAGCCGACGGTATGAAACGATGTAAGGAAAGTTCATCCATGCCTAAGCTAAACGCGAATTACGCTGTAGTTTGTTAATCATGCTAGAGGACAGGGTTTCGGAAAGTCACGAATTCGCTGCCACAAAGACTTCAAAGGGAGTAATTCCGGTCGGCAAGATTGTATGTCGAAAGTTAGTGATGAAACCAAATTCATCATTGAAGAGTTGACACATAATACGCAAGATTCGCATAGTCTGGAAAAAAACTTGCCTGATTGATAGTGTGTGTCTTCTGTGAGGAGGCACATGGCAATCAACTAAAGTCGTCCTATGTAGCGAAGACAAGTGGTAAACCAGGTAAGACTGAATCTAGAAGACCGTTGAAATGATGACTCGCATTTCTTAAACGAATGCGTTCGAAGAAATGTAAAGTACCGAAAAGTTATAATGGCCGGTCTTTAGGATGTCGTCCGGATTGACGGGAATCTGGAAAAATGCGGAAATTAGGTCGATTTTTGAGAAGAAGTACAACCAGAGAGATGGGATGTGAAATCCTGTAAATGAGGTACATTATATCGGTCGCGACGTATCGCATTTAGCGCACGATAGTCGCCGGCGGGCGGTAATTCCATTTGGTTCTGAGTGACCAATGTTCGGGAAAGCGTAGTCAGACTTGAAAGTCGATGATGCCCTTCTCTAAGAGAGATTCGAACTCTAGCTTTGCTGCTTTTAGTTTTTATCCGGTGCAAGTCGCCGAGCGTGAGAGAATGGAGGTCTGCCGAAGTTTTCAATGGTTGATGAAGACATTGTGTTTTCACAGGAGGGACTTGGAGACTGGTAGAAAAACTCTGGAAAATGGTTAATTAATCGATGTATGTCGAAAATATATTAGTTGGAGAAAGATGTATGCCACTGATGGAAGCGGACGCACGAATACAAGCGGATGAGAAATTGTCTCAAAATCAATGATGCGGTTGTGGTTCATGTCAACAAGAATTGAAATGTGACAGAAAGTCGGCACCTAATATTGGTAAAGTGACGTCGGCAATCGTGCATATAAAGTCACGACGGAACGAAAGTGTTAAATGGAGTCGTTTGTACCGATAAGTATTGATGTGTGCCGTTGCGGCGCGTTGATAACCCGGATGCTTCGAGCATGATTATTCCCCGAGATGGGACTGGTACAGCTGAGATTGAAATCCAAATTACGAGGTATGGATAGTTTGGTGGAGGGATCGTAAACACACAGTAAGTTTGACGCTTTTGAAACCACCCCGAGCGTGTTTACGGAGTGGTGTTTGAGTTTAAATTCCCGAATGTACAAGGCTTAAGACATGACCGTGTTTGGTCTCCAAAACGTTGATGATTTCTACAAATACCCTGCTGGTTATGTGACGGAAACTGAACCAAAGCCTGAGAAGTAACTGGAGAAGAGGCGAACTGACGCGAAGGAGTAGGTGAACGACGATATGAACGTCGTTGGTAGTATTGGAGAAGGAGAATTATGACCATATTCGTATGCAAGAATAATTATTTGGTCAATGGAGAGTGGGATATGAGGAGGTAGAGAATAAGATTTATGAGAGGATGAAGGTAGGATACTGGTGAGGTTGAGAAGTGGAGGTTGGGATACTATGTGTTGAGGATAAAGGATGTGTTGTTAGGAAATGTAGGAGGGAGAGGAGAACAGTGGAGCGCTTTCCAAAGCGCGTATTCTAGTAGTTAGATCCATGTAGTGTCTCAACCTGAAGTTGGACACAATATAACATTTCTTGGCGGCGTTGTCGAAGGCTGCGACTCTTTATACATGCAGAGACCGCTGTGCTAGAGTATTATTGTCGGTGAAACCGTGATGTGCGAAACTTGTGAAGGTATGTCTGCTGTCGTAAGAGGTTTTCGCTTTACAAACTCTATCGGCAAAAGTAGCTAGTTCTTGCAGGGCACAATTAGGATCGACGGTTGGCTAGCGCAATTGCCATTTCTGCTTAGAAGTTTCGTTAGAAGAGATGAGTACAATTATTATTACACAATACCTAGGAGGCCGCGTAAAATTGAGCATATCAGAATATAGAACTGACGGTATCGATCACCAAGAGTAAACCCAGTCAAAAGTTTTTACTTTTTTCAGCATCTGTTTTCTCCAGTACGGAGTAAAAGTTTCGGGTGTTTAAAATGTTGGTGTAAGCTGATGTGGAGATATCAAGGAAGTAAAACATCTTTAGGCGCTGCAAAACGTGAAACAGTGCAATATATTAAAAGGCTCTAAAGCGGCAGCTCGTTGTGATTCGAGCTGGAGCTCGAGTACGTAATGTTAGATCAAATGTTTAGTTTTAGAACTTACCGAGTGTAGAACACAGGTGATTCACTGTCTGAAACAGGCCTTTGCATATGAACATTGATTTGTTATCTGGTGTTTGCAGCGTCAGGGGCATATTACAAAACCGTCTTTTCAAGGTCAAAGATTCATAAAAAATATTTGAAGAAAAACGGGGAATAATAGCTAAATGTCAATGTACATACCTAAATATACAGGAATACGGTGTGCAGAGACCAAAAACGCAATAATGTTTTTACAAATAGGTATATAACTATTAATAAAAATATAATCATGAGGCCGCTTTTACGGCCGAAATTACGTAATCTTCATCGTGGGGATGGTATCTGCTTGGAGGAATTGGACTCAAAAACTTTTTAGAATTGAATCATAGAATTTTATTTAATTTTTTTTCATATTTTATAAAAAATTTCGTTCAGATGTGGATGCTGTGGATCCTGTTGAGATGAGATAAAGGGTTCGAAGTAGTTTGTAGAAATGCCGGGACTAACGATCGCAAAAAACTCCAGGGGCACACTGTGCGTTGACGCAACTCAGGAAATAACAGTGCTTGAATAACCTCATATCAATCGTTTAGTCCAGAATCAATACACTGAAGTAATAGGCACAATTAATTATTGAACCTATCAACAAGTATAATAATAAAATAATAATAATATAAAAAAATAATAATAATAATAATAATAATAATAATAATAATAATAATAATAATAATAATAATAATAATAATAATAATAATAATAATAATAATAATAATAATAATAATAATAATAATAATAATAATAATAATAATAATAATAATAATAAAATGATTACATTGTGGAATATAAAAGTTATGCATAAGAAATCAGCTTTTTCTACATCTTTGTTAAGGAGAACTATTATATTAAAATATTAAAAATTTTGTGCGTGAGTTCTTTATATAACCAATAATACATAAGAAAGTTATTAAAATTTAAATAAATGTAATGTATAATAAAGACTAATTTTTACTGAATGTTTTTCATTAATATTCACAATACCGCAGAACACATAATTATCTACTAGCACGGAAAGAAATATGAGACACGAAAACTAGGCCTAAAAATAATACACAAATTATCACACCTTGTTAACATTCGATGGAATAAGTGATACTGAAGCTTTTAATATCACCAAGCACTTTCACAATATTCAGCAGTGCTCACTGTACCGTTTGTAAGGTGTCTTTGCAAATAATTGTTGAGTACACAAAATGTTTTGAACGTTTAAACAGAGAAGATCGAAATGCTGTTTGGATTGAAGATGGCGAATTCGAAGGAGTAGAAAATGGGGTTATTGGTCACGTGAGCGGACGGTCCGTAATATTCAAAAAGAAGAAGAAAGGGAAGGGAAAATATATATATATATATATATATATATATATATATATATATATATATATATATATATATAATATATAATATATATAATAAATATATATATATATATATATATATATATTATTATTATTATTATTACAAAGCTCAATACTTATCATCTAATCAAGCACCTAAAAGACTAACTGATTGATATGCTCGGAAGTCAATCTATTCCCTTCATTTGATTTTGAGCAAACCTGTTTAATAATGAAACTGTTTGTTCTGACGAGACTGACTTCGCATTTACAGTAAGATATTCTGCTAGCCATAAACTGAGCAGGAAAAGCCATTTTACTTCATTCCAAATTTTATTGGTCCAAATCACTGATCACTGATAACTGAAAGTGATTAGTGAATACTCAAAGACATTTGACTATGTGTATGTGCCATGTCATTCCCGCGCCCTCTCCTATTTTTTGTGTTTCCCGAAAAGACAAAATCTAAAACCCAATTTTGGTTCGGTTTATCATTTATACACGTAGACATTGAGACGACGAAGAACGAAATTATTTGGAAAAACAGATTTTCTCATTTCAGGGTATAGGGAGAGGGGATAAACAATTTTACCAACTTTAACAAGATAAGTTTTTTGAAAAAGAATATCGGCTTTCGATATTAGGAAAAAATTTAATCCGAATATTCAATATATTCGCCTAAGAAAATATCGCCCAAAAATATCGATTTATCGAGCCAAAAATATTGATTTTTTGGCAACCATAATTTTTTGGCCACCCTAACTTACAGTTACAGACTACAGAGTAGCTTTGTGACTTTGTATAATTACGATAAATTCATTAAAAAAAAAGATTAAATGTAATATATGAAACTTAAATTGGGTAGTAAAGGTAATACTTTAGCTGAGGTGAACAATAAACTTTACGTAACTATTACAATAAAACTATAAACTTATAATTTACAAATATTGGTATCAAAAAATTCTTGAAAGTTTTTTTTAGCTTAACGTTATTTATAATTCATATTTTTAATAAAAATAGAAAATATTACCTCCGAAATTTTTCTTTTTGACTAATTTCGCGTTTTTTTGTAGGAAACACTATCGATGTTGTTTTGATAATTATTTCCGATATTAATATATTCGATAAAAATAATTTTCTTCGATAATTTTTTTACGATTATCAACTTATCAATTTAACCATGTAGATATTTATTACTGTGATTGAATAGACAACGTATTTAATTAAATTAAAAATTAAAAAAGAATTTGCTTAAATATATTTTTCGTACATAGAATATACAAAAAATAAATAATGCTCTAAATATATATATATATATATATAATATATATAGGGGTGAGTATATATATATATATATAGTATATATATATATACTATATATATATAATATAATATATATATAATACTATAATAAGTAAAAATTATATTATATATATATAATAAATATATATATATATAATATATATAATAAAGAGAGAGAGAGAGAGAGAGAGAGAGAGCGAGAGAGAGAGAGAGAAGGTCAGGCCTACGGCCATGATATAATCGATCTAGTCGTAAACTAAACTTTTACGAAACTAACGTATATCCATATAGTTATGGAAAAGCCATGCTATATAAATATATTATAATAATAATATATATATATATATATATGATATATATATATATTGTCGTGGTATTGTTTTTCGTGTGTGTTGGTTTGGTTGTTTTGGTGGTGTTTATATATAAGAGACATATAATAATATAATATAATATATATATAATAAGATGATTATATATATATATATATTATATATATATCTATATATATATATTGGCAATTAACTATATATATGACCATTACCCTCAAGTAGAAGATTTATATGCACGCCCGCGTGACGTCATACAGTCAGGATTCGCGTTACGTTCATAGTAAATATTATACTGTGGTAATATACTGTGAGGTAAAATGACTAATTTATCGAATATATATATATTATATATATATTAATATATATATATAATATTATATATATATATATATATATATATAGTATATATATATATATTTCACGGCCCAATAGGGGGCTCGAGCCGATCGGGGACAAAGGGGGACTTTTCCATACCCCGTATGGGAGGGGCGGAGGAACCCCCGCTGCAAACCCAAATACCAAAGAGCGGGTATTCCGGAGACCCTCCCTCCGGAAGGGAAAATAGTTCTACCCTGATCATTCTGAAGCCCGAGAGACCCCGACCTCATCGGGTGGTCTACCCTGGGTAACGTGCATTAGTTAAAAACATTATTAATTTTTTTAAACTAATGTGTACCCCAAGGGTAGACCGCCCCGATGGAAGGAGTCGGGGTCTCTCGCCTTCCGGAACGACCAGGAGACTATTTCCCCCTCCGGGGATGGTCTCCGAACCCCCGCTCTTTAGTATTTGTGGCGGGGGTTCTCCGCCGCTCCCCTGACGGGGTTGAAACACCGTCCCCCTTCTGTTCCCGTCGGCTCGAGCCCCCTATGGGTCCGTGAATATATATATATATTATATATATATTATATATATATATATATATATATATATATATAATATAATATATATATATATATAATATATTATATATATTATATTATATAAATATTGATTAAAATTAGTCATGAGTCACAGTATACGTAAACTGCGAAATCCTGACGTGTGAGTAATGACGTCACGCGAGCTGCATGTAAACTTACTTGTTCTGAAACAGAAATTTTTTGAACAGAAATTTTCGGTCTCAAATGGTGGTCGCTGTCTAACAGTATTTAATATAATTAATATTATATAATATATATTATAATATATATATATTATAATATATATATATTATATATATAATATATATAAAATTAATATATATAATATATATATATATATATATATATATATCATAAAATATATAATATATATATATAATAGTATAATATATATATAAATATATAATATATTATATATATTAATATATACTATAAATATATACTAATTATTTTCTTTTAAATTACGTAAAAAATATTGTTTTCCCAATTATTTTTTTTTTAATTTCATATTTTTAATTTTACGTACATTCTACGATGGTAACATTGTAAAAAAATAAATATGATAATCGATAAACCTTATAATATGCGATAATTTAATAAATAATAATCGATTTATACAGGTTGAACTCGTATTCGACGTATTCTCATCCCTTACATTCGAACGAAAAAAAATTCCAACAAAGTTACTTTTCCTAGCGTTATTTTCATATTTTTATTAAAATATCCATTTATAATATACGCTAATCGGTAAAAAACTTCAAAGAATTGTTGATACCATTTTTGTAAAATTATAAGTTTATTATTTTAATGTATTAGTTACTAAAGTGTAATCACTCAGCATAAGTATTACTAAATTGTTATTGCATGGAGAACTAACTTTCTAATAATACTGAAAGGTAATTTTAAATAATCATCCTTAAGGTTTGCCATTTCTATGGGCCTACCTTTAGGTGTAACCTTTAACTTATCCCAAATAGGCTACACTCTATTGTTGGCGCCAAATATATTTATACATGAGTATTTGGGTAAATTTTAAAATTTGAGCTAACTATTGATCATATGCCACCTATATGCTGGTGGACTTCCATATCGGTTAGTGTTAAAACCGGATAATTATTATAAAATTTGGGTAATTAAGTGCCTAACTATTTAAGGTATTGCTTTTATAAAGGTTAAGGTTTCTTTTAGTATTAAGGATTTTTTTTTGTGAACTTAAGGGGTTTGCTGATCTTCTGGCCCTTCTAAAGAATTACAAAATGTAATAAAGTTCACCGCCGCCTTTTTATGAAATCACGATAAGTTTATTAAAAATAATTAAAAAATAGTGAAAACGAAATCGTCGCTCTCTTTAGGAAAAATTACTGCCTCTCAAAGTTGTAAAAACCCCATAGATTGTTTATTAAAAAAAAACTCAAAAATTTTTTTTTTGAGAATCACAGGTATACTCTAAAAAATAATAAGGAAGCTTAAAAAAAAAATCGTCGCTCTCTTTAGGTAAAAAAAGTTACAGCCTCTGAAGTTTAAAATTTCCTCATAGACTTTCTTTATAAAAAAAAATTAGTGGCCTCGTGCTCGTTTTATGTGCCATCCTATCGTTCATGTATGATAGATTTTATTCTACATAGATTTTTCTCTGTGTATACCTAACAAACTTATCATAACCTGTTAGAGGGCCTGAAATGAAGAAACTAAACTGATCGGTCACTATTGAAAAATCTATGGGAATTTTTAACACTTTGAAAGGCCTGTAACTTTTTTTCTAAGAGAGCGACAATTCGTTTCACTAATTCTCATTATTATTTTTTTAGAGTACATCCTGTGATTTTCATAAAAATCGGGGGTGACAACCCTCTGGGTAACAATTACCACAAAATGTACAGTTAATAAGAAAGGAGGGGGGGGGGTAAAAATTCTTTTGTCATTAAAGCATTGAATAAATTAGATCTAGCTAGTAAATACTTTATTTAATGAGAATAAATTAAGTTGTTGTTTAACGTTAAAAAAGTTAATAGATGATCTTGAATTCTTTATGAAGATAAGCAGATTCTTTATTACCCATGAAGAATTTACAACTGAAAAAGACTTGAAACTGGGAGTCTAATAATGAATATTATTATACCACCATATGTAAATATTTTCAATTATTAAGTACAAATCTTTCTCAAAGTACTTCCACTTCAAATAGCTACTAGTCATAAAGCTCACAAAGCTTAGATTAAAATATCAGAAATAAAGATCTTGCCATTTGAAAGCAATGCTTCTCAATTTAAAAATTTTAAGATATCTTTTACTAACATTTATGATAATTTAGGCTTGTCAAATCAAGAAAAATTTATCGATTTAAAACAGCACATAAAAGGTAATCCATCTGTTCAAATAAATTGCATGCAAGAATCAGACACAGCCTATGATGAAGCTTGGGAGTAATTAAAAGATCTCTATGCATTAGAACATTAGAAATAAAAGACAGTAAGAAGTGACATGGGCATATCAAGACTGTCCCAGTCAAGTCAACAGAGCCAATCACCAAGCAACATGCCCATGCAAATCCACAAAGCACCCAAGGGCTTGTCAATCACTTTATACACACAAGTCTAAAACATGCTCATGCAAATCTACAAAGCACCCTAGGGCTTGTCAATACATATTTATATACAAAGTCTAAAAGCTAACTAAAATAAAAAAGCTAAAAACTATATCTGAAGTATATACATCAGCTTTAATAACTTAGTAGTAACATGCAATTAAACCTTATTAACTATAGTAACTAAAACCAGTCCATTTGCTTACGTTAAAATATACTATAGTTATATCCAAACCTCATATATCTATCCATCCCTTCTTAAAAGTTGCAATCGAGTTGCACTCAACAACCTCCTGTGGCAAACCATTCCAAAATTTAACAACCCTATTACTGAATGCTTTCTTCTTAATTTTCTTATTATGCCCCCTGGTCACCTGTCTGTGCTCTACTATGAAAAATTTATTGGTCCGTATTATCAATAGATGTAAATATTTTGTAGACTTGTAGCATGTCTCCTCTGAGAAATCTTCTTTCTACAGAAAACATTCCTAACTCCTTTAGCCTCTCCCAAACCCAAAAATCATTCTTGTCATATTAAATATTGAAAAATTCTCAAAACGGAACAAAGTACTTGAATAACTGGTTATGTAATCAGGTTTATTAATAATCTAAAATATTTTAAAACTATTAAATACAATTCTCAACCAAACCTGTCCATTGAACAACATATAGAGAAAATAAAATCAAATAATTCATGCAATAAAGTTGCTAATGAGTTTTAGATAAAGTATTTCCAAAAGAAATGTTTTCCCAAGAATTAACAAATTTAATAAATTTAAATCAAAGTAGACCTATTGAAAACCTAGCCAATCTTCAAAAGAATCTAAAATTATTTAAGGATGATAACAATATTTGTACAATTTTGAAGGTACAGGTATGCTGGAACTATACCTTATAATGCTGAAAAAATGTCATTTTTCTAAGTTAATGATAATTGAAAGTCATAATAAAGCTAAGCATGCAGGTTTATCTGCCACTTGTAATTTAATTTGGCAGGAATTTTGGATACCTCAAGTAAGGTCCTATGTAAAAAGTGTAATGAAAAGTTTCATTTAAATATTTTCGAGAATCTAATGGAATTTCTTCAACAATTTCAGCAAATGAAGTACTGGGTTTTGAATTCATTTCATTCAAAAAGATTTATATCGCACCAGTGTCAAACATATATGAAATAAAATTAAATGATATATTACTTTGTACTTGCTGTAACACTAGATTTACTAGTCTTCATGTAGTTTATGATCTTACAACAGAGACATTTTTTAAAAGAACTTTATCCTCTTTCCCTTACTTATTCACAATCCAAGAAAATAATCTCTGATAACCAGTCCACTTTTAAAAAGGCTTGTAGTTATTTAAGTAATTGATTTCACAATCCTAAAGTGAAAAATTATTTGCAAGAAAATGGCATAACTTGGCAACTCACAGATGGCTATTCTCCTAGATCTCTAGGAGTAGCAGAGAGAATTGTAGGGTTAATAAAAATATCTTTGTACACCTCCCTTCAGGGTAGATCTATTTCAGTAGGTAATTTCTCCACTGTAGTGAAAGAAATAATGCATGCTATTAATGCCCATCCATTAACTTGTTAGCTCAAAAGAAGATTCTTCTTATGATGTAATTACCCCATTTATGTTAATATTTGGTCAGGATATTATAAAATATAACTTTTTAGCCACTCCTGAAGTCAAAGTTTCTTCTACTGATGTAGGGAAAATTGTTGTTCCTAATTATATTCCAAATAATCAAAAATCTATTGTAAAAAACTCTAAGACTCAATCCCATCAATTAAAGGTAATGAAAAATAAATGGAGGGATGAACTTATGAGAAAGAGAGAAAAAGCAGCACAAACTACTTACTAAAACACCTAAAATTGGGGTATTGTGTTTGCTTAATGAGTCAAGTAAGCTTCCAAAATGTTTTTGGAAGTTAACTAGAATTATTGATGTTCATCCTGATGATGAAGGTATTATAAGACATGTGACTGTACAAACAGGACAGGGACATCAGTCCAGAAGACATGTTTATAATCTTTACCCACTAGAAATCCCAACTGAAAACTTGATCCCAGACTTACAAAAAGATGACACTAGTTTACACATAAATGACTCTTCAACAAGACACTTTATTAAGACCTAAAAGAGCTGCGGCTGTAAAGTTTCAAAATAGAATTAAAAACTTATTGAAGTATGATTTGATTTAACTCTTTAAGTATACTGGAGAAGATTTTGTAAAATATTAAAAATCGAGGATGACCTGGGTTAGGGGAGACTGAAAGTTTCTGTACAAAATCAAGGTAAGGTAAAAGTGATATGTTGACAATTATTTACACTTTACAATGTAAAGCTAATTGTGTGTCCATTTAAAGTGCATTTCAATATAAGCTTAACTGTAATTTCTGTTAACTAGACTAATTTAAACCATATTTTTAAGCTTTCACCTTTATTATAGACTAGGCCAGGGCTAAGAATAAGAGATTCAACAGCTTTGTATATAATTTTAGAGATATAGTATATATTTATCTTTTCTTATCATATTTGCTTTGGTTCTTTTTTAAACTTGAGCTCTTGATGCAAAATCTGGTAAGTTAAAAAAGTAAGTGAAAACATAATTGCTAGGTCAAATTTACTACCGTATATAAATGCCAAGAATTGAATAGGCCTATTACTGTAAGTATAATATCAAAACCAACCACCCATAGAATGCTCACCTCTTTGTGCATCCAATCCTGCTTATCTCTTTAGATTCCTCCAACAAAATCCCTCTAATCCAGATTTTTTTTTTTTTTTACCAACTTCTGGCAGTTACGGTTTTAGTTTGAGGGATTTTTTGTGGAGAAAAGATGATAGGATATTAGTCAGCTTTATGGCAATCACAGAAATATTTTGTCCTATAGAAACTATGAACACAAAATACATGTAAATTAATTATAGAAGGGTTAATAAAATGTGCAACAAAATTTATTCATTAAAATAATAATAAAAAAATTAAATAAATATTTTACTGATCTACTTTTTCACATCTATTTTATCATTGGTTTTAGATGATTTACTCATCCTCAAGTGTCTTTTATATGTAGACATCCCCATGGGATTTTCTAATGTATAATTGTATAATGGTTAACGTGTATACCAAAGTTATAAAAAAGCTTAATGATTGATTGATGTTAGTTCCCATCAAAATCGAGCTGAGTATTGATGTATCTACGAAGTTAGAAAACACTTACACATTACGATCCAATTTTCCCAGGTATGTAATCATGTTTAAAGTTCTACTTTACATATTGAACAATCTGAGTAATTATTCAACATTTTACCGTATTTGCCTTTTGATTACAGTCCCTTCCAAGGTTGATTTTCATCAAGAATGTCACTTCTCTTGACGCATATTCCACAAGACCTCACAGACTACTCGTTATCTTAGGGTGGGGTAAGATCGTTTAATTTAATTATTAATAGTACCTATAATTGTATTCTTTAATTAATGACCAATGTGTTCGAATACCGAATGTACTGAAATATTTTAAAAAATTATTCAAATCACCAAAACTAATTCCTGTTAATTATTTACAGGGTCTTTATTATGTCTTGATATTACAGTCAAAGACGATCACAGTCAGCGTTAAGACGAAGATCTATTCTATTTGCAGTGTTTGTCTTGATTCTTCATTCAAGACAGTTTGCACGACCACAGTGCCATTGATCAACACAGTCTTATTTTTGTGTCTTAATTTTTGAGTTTAAGAGAGGTCTTGACTCTTCGACGGTCAAGACATTTTTGAATGTTGGATCTTATCTTCACTCAAGACAGTCCTTATTTTAGGTATAGGACCTATTGCACCACTAAAGTGTCATTGAAAAGACGTCATATTTTCCCATTCTTGTTTTTAGGTCTTCTGTATAGACCTCAATGAAAGATTCACCTTTAGTTTGGACTTGTATTGAAAGTCCTATTCTTGAGTCGCCACCTCACAGAATTAATCAGCATGAGTTAAAAATCTCTTAAGTCTGGATAACTTCCCCAGACCCAATTAATTCAAGTCTGGATAATCCCCCAGACCCCAATAATATTGCTGGATAACTTCCCAGAATCAGTAATATTAAGTCAGTTCTTCTGACCATTGTTTATAACAACTAAGTTACAGTTGTGGGTTCTCACCCCGTAACCATTTTTTTAAGGCTATCCCCTAGTTCCCCGGATACCTGATGAATGTATATTATTTTACCTCTACTACTTTTGATAGTCATGTATGATTAAAAATCTATCTTTATTTCTTCATTCTCCTCGTCTTACCTATTAAAAAGTGATTCTATTCCTTTACTTGACGCAAACCAGAGCATTGCGAGCAATTTGATAGGTCCCTTTTTCCGATATCCTGCCAGTAGATTAAAACTTGATGGCTCTTCTCAAATCTCCTCTAGGTATATATATACAATTTCTTTCTTACTTCAGGTTTCAAAGAAGAGTTCTTAATTTGATAATAAATAACAACTTTTTCATCTGGACGTCAAGTGACCATAATATTCTGCCCCTCCACTTGGTCTCCACTACATAAATCCAGAAATAAAAAAAGGTGGCGCCCGAACCAGGACCATCTGCTCTTGTTCGGTCTCTTGCCTTGCCACTGATTGTGATTTTAGAATCACCATTGTCAACCTCCACAATACAGTAAAATTAAAGAAAATTATCTATCTTCTACTGTCTTAATATCCTAATATCCTTTATATCTTATATCTGAGCATTCTTCCTTAAGCTTGAATGAGAGTGAAAGGAATGTATTAAAGAGCTCCTTATTTTACATGACCTTTAAATTATATTAATGAAATTTACTGAAGGTGAATTATTACTTTATTATAGTAAATAATCGAAAAAAACTGTAATTTATTACTGAAAACTATTACCCATAAAGTTCCTTAAAAATCTTAACAAGATGGTTGAACAAAGAGATCACTGTAGTGTCTCTAATCTTGTTGATTATCTGGATGTGTCAACTGAATATGTGACTCCCGAAATCACTACTGCTAATGTAATTGATTTTCCCATCCATGAGGAAACCCTTTTAGATTCAAATAGGGATTTACTCACCTTTAACCATAATTTTCAAAAACATTCTGACCATGAACAGGCAATAGCTTTGGTTCGTTATCCCCACAGTATCAATTCCCAAAATGGTCGTCACCCATCACAATCTTCACAGCACTTACATGGTCCTAAACCATCACATCATTTTTCTTACGATATTGAGGATTCACATCGTTTAAATCCTCCATACCTACCACCTAAGTCAAAGTCGTACCCACGTAACACTAAGCATAATTCCCCATTGTACCCAAAAATTTCTTACTCAAGAACGGGAAACAGAACACGCGAATGTACTCAGGCCCATCATAAAACAAAAAAATCGATAAGATGAGAAGAAAGCATTTACACTTGAATTGCCTTACTCAAGAATTCACATAATCAAAAAGAGGTAGACCCTGTACATATAGCACTAGATAATGCACAAATTTCTTAAACTTAGTTTAAACGGATTTTTGAAGCTGACTGCCAACTTCAATTATCCCACAGCCTATCACAAATGGTTAAATTTACTCGGCAGACAACTTTGACGGTTACTTCCTTAATGATCTATCGCATGTGTAGTTCAGAATAAGTAGTCTACACCACCAGAACATCAAAACTTATCGCGATGGTATAGTGCAGAGAAAATCAAAACGGAATGGACGTGATCAGAGCGTTGTGTTTCAAAAGCTTACTAAAAAATGCGTAAATCCAAAATTTCTTGAATTGTTTCCCTCGGCTTGCAGTAAACTGAACCCGATGTGTATATTCTTTTATTATGCCCGTTGGGGTTATGTTTTCAAGTGGAGAGTGTCTCTCAATTCTCGAATCTATTACTGTTATGCCTCGAACAGCTTACAAATTGATAAATGAAAATACATGTGGTGTATTAGTTAATATGGTCTTCCATCTCAAGTCTGTTGGTCATCCTCAACAGGCTTAGCGAATGGTATA
Organism: Trachelipus rathkii; assembly: GCA_015478945.1. NCBI lineage: Eukaryota > Metazoa > Arthropoda > Malacostraca > Isopoda > Trachelipodidae > Trachelipus > Trachelipus rathkii. Next base: position 25,412 of record JABUQX010094854.1, read on the forward strand.
GAAGTTGAGATACTGTTGTGGTCGTATGTAAATGCTATCCGTTAGTAACTGAGTTTGAGTTAAGTATTTCTGTAGTTAGTGATTTCAGAGATGTTTGACTTCAGGTTCGGACCTAGAGAACTTCAACAAAGTCCTAAAGTTAAATCCAGAACCATGGTCGTATATGTAAACTGCGTAAGATTTCATAAAAAGTACTTCTGTTAATTTACCGCTTAAACGAAATATCAATTACTCAAGCTACTTCAATAGTATTTCCAAAAGTGTGTTGTCGAAATGTCACTTGAAAAACTTCAATAAACTTCAAAGTTCTATCTTAGTATAAACTAAACTATTTATACCAAATTCCAAAATATAAACTATTGGTATAATATCCGACCTCAAAGCTAAACAACCATAATCAAGCATCAAGATTTCTAAAGTCCAATCTCAATGGCCTTGTTCAAAGTTATCCACAAATTCAAATATGAAATTATTAAAATAAACTCAAAGCATTCAAGTATAATTCCGAATTCTGATTTCAAAACAAGTCAAAATACCCGGCTGTTAAAAAGTATGTGTTTCAACTCAACTAAAATATTTCGACTATCAAAGCACTTAAATGTTCAAACTCAAAATAAAAGTCCAGGTTAGGAAAAAGTTTGGTTCTCAAAATCAAAGTATTCTCAACATAAATCAGTTATTCCTAATTAAATACAAGTTAATGTGTACTGTCCAATATCAAAGTCGATTCAATTTATGTGGATCGAAAACCAACTCACTGTATCAAAACGTGAATTAAATTTCAAAGATGTCGAAAGTCTAAAGTAATTCCACCTATCAATTGTAAGTCGATTCCAAAGTATCAAAAGTCTGAGTTAATTCGAACGTAATTCTAAGAAAGTCCAAATTATTAAAATGTAAACCTAAGTAAATTTAAACTGTCCAAACTGTAAGTTGATTCCAAAAATATCGAAGTCCAAAATCAATCTGAATCAGTCAAGTACAAAGTTCATTTAAAATGTCAAAGTCCCAATCAATGTGGATTCTCAAAATGTAAAGTCACTCTAAACTATTTTCAAAGTTAATTTATCAAATCCCAAAACGTAAACAATTAAATCAAAGTCTCAATTAAGTTTATAGACTATGAAGTAGCTGGATGTATTTCATTAACTGTCACTTAGTAGTTTGTCAATATCTCGGATCAATTGATTGAACTGTCTTCAGATTCGATTATGAATATATCACGGTTAGTTAAACGTGTCCGAGTCGCCGGTCAGTTAATCAAGCGAATGGCGTCAGTCAGTGAATGCAAAATGCGGTTCCGAACCGGTGAAACGCAAAATTGGCGCTTCAACCGCAGAGTTTGTCAAATGGTCAACAGACGTATTATGAAGTATAGATGATCTTATTTACTTAGAAAACCGTCAAAGATATTCTAAGTGAATCCTGAGTAAAAAATAGTGTTTCGAATGACAAGGGTTAACTCGAGTAGAAATAAATGCTTTTTTCTGTTCTTAATGTGTCAAACGGCGCGAAACAAGCAATTAAAGAATATTTGCTTTAGTAGAAGTATAATGATTCCCTTTGACTAAGAACAATTCAAATTCTTTTATGTTTACGAATATTATCGTAACAGGATTCTTGTATTGTAATTCAAATCTTTATTGTTTTAAAAAATATCAAATAAAAATTCATATCACTGCCTTCCGTACGAGCGAAACTAAGAATAATCAAAACGGTTGAATAATTTGGAATACATACGAGAAAGAATATGGCTAACTTGCCGATGTGCCATATGTGATATAAGCTCCAAAAGTATCACTCGAGTGCACATTAAATTTACCATAGGTAACCAAATCGGTCACAAATATAGTTGAAATAGATGAAATAATTGCCAAAGCTAAGTTTAACAACGAAAAATATAGTCAATGTTGATGTTCATAAATGTGAAGATGGGCCACAGCTAAATTCAAATAAACAGCCAACAAAATGGCCGCTATAAATTTTCCTAATTGCGAAAAATGGCCAGCGCCGCGTAACATCTTGTAAAATTGAAAAAGGAAATTGAAAAGCCTTTTTTAAAAAAAAGAAATAGGGGGGGGGGGGGGGGGGGGGGGGCGCCAATTAAAGAGTAAATGGACACAAAGAATAATAAATCAGCCAGATGGCTAATAAAGAAATAAGTCGGGGCTTAATATTATAATTTAGCAAATATACCTTCTTATTGACAGTCCCAAATGACGTCCGAATCGATATAGTTATACAGAAGAGTATCAAAAGCTAATCAAAAGTTACTTAAAATATTACAAAGCCACCAATTGTGTTTTAACTTTCCTAACTTTGCAACTAAGATAAAATAAGCAAATGATTATCACAAAGATTTGGGAGAACGGCCGAAGGTGTCCGTTCAGGAATAGCAAGTTCGATAATCTTCTACGACCAAATAAACTATACAAATATAAACAAAGCTAAATAAAAATAATAAATTCACGCAGAGCACGCAGATGCTAATCCTAACAGAATGTCCAATAGTCAAGCGAGCTGTTTCTTCTTTACGTCCGGCCATAATTGATCGTTTTGTGACGTCATTTAGTAGTGTTCCACTTTTCTTCAATTTTTTAGTTCCAACATTCTTAGATCGCATTTCTTCGTGAAAAACTCTGTTTACAAGAAAAATAATAAAGATTATATTCTCATTCTTTACATATTAATTTATTTTTCTTTATTTTAAGAACTGTATAAGATCTATTTACATAAATTTACTATTTTCCTTTTTTCATTAAAAAACTTTATTTCTACAAAGCCTTTCTAGACCTCAAATACCTAACCACTAATTATTTCTATCAATACCCACCAAACACACACACATATCTTACATACACCAACCTAATCCATATTCACACACCATATGCCACATACCCAGCGTACATATATATATATTATATATATATATATATATTATATATATATTATATTATATATATATAATACTTGACCAAACATATATAAATTTCCTTACATATATATATTTCCTTCTTTAATCCTATTAGACGTCTAATTAGTAATTTTCCCTATTTTCTTATTTAATATAACTAGTTTACAAATATATAATTCCTCTTTATTATTTACAATTTCTAACCTTTATATTTACAATTACTATCTTTTATATTTACAATTACTATATTTACAGCAAATCTGACTTTCTTAATATATTTACAATTTAAACAATTCATAAATGACCAACCTTAGGATTCCTTTGCCAAACTGTAACTTTTTACCTTTTTGGAGGTGGCTCTACCATGGGCCCTACAATACCTCCCTTACAAAAGACCATACTAAGGCTCTTCCAGGCTGGATCCTTCAAAGTAATCCTCATAATTTGCATTCATGACATCAATATACTCTTTTCTTGGTTTAACAAACAAAATTTTCTGCACTCTTTCTAGTTGTTTTTTTGAATTTTCGCAAAGCTATACTGTCTATCTCCTCTGTCCCATGAACAATACATCATCTGAGCTGTCACAACATCATACAACTGAAATGAAACTTAAAATATAAAATGCAAGTCAAAAATAATTTCTCCAACCTCAATCGGTCAAAGCAAACAAAAATTTCTTTTTTCTAGCTTTAAAGACAATCTTTTTTTTTCTTTTGATCGCCAGGGCGATCTATACTAATTATAATTCTTACTGCCAAAGCAATCATTCTCTGACTGCCAAGGCAATATATTCATATTTCCTAAATTATCAAACAAATTTCTTATTTTCATCGCCAAAGTAATCGCTCATCCGACTGCCAAAGCAATATACTTATCTATTTATTTAATATTTTTTTTTTTTTCTACAAACACAAAACGTAGAATAATCTATTTTACACCAAAATGTTTCCTGTTTCTCATTCTTCTCACTTAAAACATACTTTTCTTTCTATCAACCTATTTACGATGTAACTTTCTTTTCTTTTTCTTTCCTCTTTTTCTAAACTTCTCTGCTGGATTGATCCAAGCACTTTCTGTGTTTTTCCTTATTTTAACCTTTTTATCGTAACCCATACTATTTTCAATCTTTTCAACTTCTTCTATTTGCACGTTGTTAATTTCTTTGCTTATTTCTATTTTCTCAAATACTGGTAGTGTTGCTTCTGCAACTGCATAACTTTGTTCAGAACAATCCATTTCCTTCACATTTTCCTCAATTGTTCTACAATCACTCTCAGAGTCCCGACTTGTTTCCAGCGCCTCAAGCTCTTGTAATCTAAAGACCATCCGCATCACATTCATTTGAAAGTCTTTACAATTTTTCATAAGATGGGCTTCTCCACAGTATAAACAAAATATTTCTGTCCTCTGCTCTTTCACACTGATAACTTCTTTTTGGTCTATTTTACTAACTTTTTCTCGTTTGTCTTCTTTCACTCTTGCTGTACAATATTCTATCTTGTGGTCCTGCTGTCCACAAAAGAAACAACAGTTCCATTTCCTGAAACAATGTGTTTCCATATGGCCTTCTTTTCCACAAAATGCACATTCTATTCTTCTTATATTTCGTGATTGGTCTTGTCTTTCTTTATTTCTCAGTTTACACTCTCTGATTTGGTGGCTTTTCTCACCACAAGAAAAACAACAACCATTTTTCCTATAGCAATCTCTTTCCACATGTCCTCTTTTATTACAAAATTCACAATTGGTTTCTTCTTGTCCACTTCGATTTTCCGGCAAAACTTTCTGGTCTTCCATTTAAATATAATGTACATTTTTAACAGTCTTTTGTTCCGCCTTCTTCCCGGAGTAACTCCAGATGAATGCAACACAACTACTCCAGCAACAACAACTGTCCCACCTACAACTACTGTCCCACCTACACCAACTCCACAGGGTAAGAGAAACGATTTAATATTTCCAAGAAAGTTCACTAAAAAGCAAATATCCAAAATACTAAAGGCAGACGAAGATTTGACTTATCTGGATTAGTGTGTAAATTCTTATTCTTTATCTCTTGGTGGTTATGGTGTTGAAGTAAAGTCCTCTAATATCTCAATCTATTAAGTTATCCTGAACATTTTGATAATTTATAATTGAAACAATGTTGTGGCTATTAAGTTATGAACTTTTAGTAATTAGTTCCAGTAAAGTAGCTTCTGTAGTTAATATTTTCAAAGACATTTTTATCCTTTAGAGCCTAGTTTGTGTACAGTAGTTTCTGTAGTTAGTATTTTCAGAGATGTTTACTTCAAGGTTGGACCTAGAGAACTTCAACAAATCCTAAAGTTACAATCAAACCATTCGTATATTTAAACTTCGTAATGATTTCATAAAAGTACTTCTGTTAATTTACCGCTTAAACGAAATATCAATTACTCAAGCTACTTCAATAGTATTTCCAAAAGTGTGTTGTCGAAATGTCACTTGAAAAACTTCAATAAACTTCAAAGTTCTATCTTAGTATAAACTAAACTATTTATACCAAATTCCAAAATATAAACTATTGGTATAATATCCGACCTCAAAGCTAAACAACCATAATCAAGCATCAAGATTTCTAAAGTCCAATCTCAATGGCCTTGTTCAAAGTTATCCACAATTTCAAATATGAAATTATTAAAAAATAAACTCAAAGCATTCAAGTATAATTCCGAATTCTGATTTCAAAACAAGTCAAAATACCCGGCTGTTAAAAAGTATGTGTTTCAACTCAACTAAAATATTTCGACTATCAAAGCACTTAAATGTTCAAACCCAAAATAAAAGTCCAGGTAGGAAAAAGTTTGGTTCTCAAAATCAAAGTATTCTCAACATAAATCAGTTATTCCTAATTAAATACAAGTTAATGTGTACTGTCCAATATCAAAGTCGATTCAATTTATGTGGATCGAAAACCAACTCACTGTATCAAAACGTGAATTAAATTTCAAAGATGTCGAAAGTCTAAAGTAATTCCACCTATCAATTGTAAGTCGATTCCAAAGTATCAAAAGTCTGAGTTAATTCGAACGTAATTTCAAGAAAGTCCAAATTATTAAAATGTAAACCTAAGTAAATTTAAACTGTCCAAACTGTAAGTTGATTCCAAAAATATCGAAGTCCAAAATCAATCTGAATCAGTCAAGTACAAAGTTCATTTAAAATGTCAAAGTCCCAATCAATGTGGATTCTCAAAATATAAAGTCACTCTAAACTATTTCAAAGTTAATTTATCAAATCCCAAAACGTAAAACAATTAAATCAAAGTCTCAATTAAGCTTATGTTATATAACTATAAGTGATTATATTCATTAACATTGTCACTTAATACTTCAATTTCTCGATCAATTTAAACTGCTTCAATTCGTTATATCATATCACTATTATCTTAAACTGTCCCAAGTCCCTGTCAGTGTAATTCAAAATGGCGTCAGTCAGTGAATTCAAAATGGCGTCAACGGTGAAACCAAAATGGCGTCAACCGGCAAGTTTTCAAAATGTCAACAACTATTTTATATATTATCTTATTTTTTTTAAAACCCGTCAAAATATTCAATAAACCTATAAAATAATATGTTTCAATGATCAAGGGTTAACCAGTAAAATAAATGGCTTTTTTCTTTCTTTAAACCTCAACTTCTTTTTATTTATCAAATTTTTGTTTCAAAAAATTCTTGTCTCAAATTCAAATTCTTTAGTTTCAAAAGATATTTGAAACATTTTTTACTTTCAAATCTTTATTTTTTATAAATTTATTAAAATCATCTTATTCTGCGAATCCTTGAATAAATCAATGTTCAAAACTTGATTAATTTGAATAACATACAGAAAAATATGCTAACTTGCATTGCCATATGTATATAACTCCAAAAGTATCACTCATGCACATTAATTTACCATAGGTAACCAAATCGGTCACAAATATAGTTGAATAGATGAAATAATTGCCAAAGCTAAGTTTAACAACGGAACTATATTCAATGTTGATGCTTAAAATGTGAAGATGGCCACAGCTAAATTCAAATAAACAGCCAACAAAAGGGCCGCTATAAATTTTCCTAATTGCGAAAAATGGCCAGCGCTAACATCTGAATAATTGACCTAAATGGCCAATATTAAATTTCCACGAACACGAAAACAGCCAATGCTAATAAATAAATAAGTCGCTAATATATAATTTACAAAATATTACCTTTCTTATGTACAGTCCAAATACGTCGATATCAGTATATATACAAAAGTATCAAAATCTAATCAAAAGTTATTAAAATATTTACAAGCACAATTGTTAAACTTTCCTAATTTGAAACTAAATAAATAACAAATATTATCACAAATATATGGGAGACACGTCCGAAGGGTTTCGATTCAGAATAGCAAGTCAATCGTATATAAATTGTAAACAAACTTATGAATATAAACAAGACTAATACAAAATATCACGCAGAGCACACAGAGCTAATCCTAACAGAATGAGTTCCAATAGTCAAGTGAACTGCTTCTTGCTTTACGTCCGCCATATTGGATCGTTTTGGTGACGTCATAGTAGTGTTTCCACTTTTCTGTATTTTTAGTTCCAACATTCTTAGATCGCATTTTCTTCGTGAAAAAAACTTCTGTTTACAAGAAAAAATAATAAAGATTATTTTTCATTAAATTTTAACATATATTATTTTCTTTATTTTTAAGATACTTTTCTAAGATCTATTTACATAAATTTTACTATTTTCCTTTTTTTTCATTAAACTTATTTACAAATAGCCTTTTCTAGACTCACAATACCTACCACTATTATTTCTATCAATTACCCACAAAACCACACACACTACTCTTACATGACACACATTACGTATCCATATAACACACACACTATGCACATACCCAGGTACATATAATATAAATATATAATATTATTATATATATATTATATATATATATATATATATATATATATACTTTACACATATAAATTTCCTACATATATATATTTTCCTTCTTTAAATATATTAGACGTCTAATTAGTAATTTCCCCTATTTTCTTATTTACTATAACTACTTTTATAATATATATATTTTTATAATTTCCTTTATTATTTACCGATTTTTATGAATATGTAGAATAGTTTCTTTATATATTTACAATTAATCTATATTACAAAAAATATTTTTTCACTTTCTAAATATATTTACAATTTTAATAATTCTTAAAATGACCAACCTTAATATTCCTTTGCTAAGTTTAACTTTTTACCTTTTTGGAGTTGGCTCTACCATGGGCCCTACAATACCTCCTTCACAAAAGACCATACTAAGGCTCTTCTAGGCTGGATCCTCCAAGGTAATCCTCATAATTTGCATCCATGACATCAATATACTCTTTTCCTGGTTAAACAAAATTTTCTGCACTCTTCTAGTTGTTTTTTATGAATTTTCGGCCAAAGCTGATACTTGTCTATCTCCTCTGTCATGAACAAATACATCTTCAAACATATGGAACTGAAATGAAACAAAGAATATAAAATGCAAGTCAAAAATAATTTCTCCAACCACAATGGGTCACCACATAAATCAAAATCGTACCCACGTAACACTAAGCATAATTCCCCATTGTACCAAAATTCTTACTCAAGAACGAAAACAAACACCGATATGTACTCAGGCCCCATCATAAAACAAAAAATCGATAAGATGGAAGAAAGCATTTTACACTTGAATTCCTTACTCAAGAATTCACATAATCTTAAAGGGGTAGACCCTGTTACATATACACTAGATAATGTAAAAATTTCTTAACTTATTTAACGGATTTTGAAGCTTACTGCCAACTTCATTATCCCACAGCCTATCACAAATGGTTAAATTTACTCGGCAGACAACTTGACGTTCACTTCCTTAATGTCTATCGCCTTGTCACCAAGGACGATAAAATTATACCTCTGTTCGAGAGGCCACTCATTACAATGGTATGAAGGAAGAGAGAAAAGAAGGAATCCCTATTGCATTACATTCCAATCTGCCGCCGTTATAAAATGAGAGTATTCGCCTTTCGCTTACCGATTAGACGTTTGGCTAGTCATGCTATCATGTCTAGACATGACGTGGACACGAATCTCTCCGAACACATTTTATGTAGCCTTCCACAAAAACATAGAACACGGTGATCGAGAATACAATCAAAATGTCATGAACTCAATAAAAAAATTGCTACACCCTGAAGTCAGACCTATCTGGTAATGCTGAATTCCTATACACCCCATAAACAAAAATTTCTCAGAATTTCCCATTTACAATATCCCCAAACAGAACATTTCAGTAAAAGAAAACTTCAAAAATAACTAATTACCCTTCAAGTTTCACTCAAATTCTTTCCATTTCTTCATAAGAACATAACCTTTCACAACTTCTTAAACATCGCGGTGGTCGTCACCACTTTTCGCGATCTTCCTCCATAAATTCCCCACATAAAAAAAATCGGACTTTACTACATAAAAAGACCTAACCTTAATATCTGTTGACCGTAAGACCCTTGTCTGTGATTTTTGCACATAAATCGGTCATCAGATGCTGAATGTACAAATATCTGGAAATGTAGTTATGCACAAAAGAAAAGGTCACGTTATTAGGCTGACGCAGAACACGTAAATCTTTCCAACATCTCTCCCACAGAAAGTTCGCAACGCTGTTTTCCTTTTTGCGGTCTCACCCGGGAATGAAAGTTCTTCAGCACCTCCATCTCAACAAACCCCGCCAAACTCTCCGAACATTCATACTTCTAAGTTTTCTACATATTCATTTTGAATTTTGCTTTCCAGGAACATACTACTAAGATGTAATATTACGGAAAATCTCTTCCCAAAACGGAACAAAGTACACGTCCACGGAACGATGTCCAAAGTTGAATCCCCTAGTCAATTCACATTCTCAGGATGCTAATTCCAATTTGCCGAAAAACTTATCTAAATACATAATGTAACTAATTTATACCAATACCATAAAAATACTAATACTAATTACCAATTATAACCTACCATGTTACCGAATACCCCATGATAGTAACCAACACTTAAAATTAACACTAACCAAGTAACCTACTACTAATTACTAACAATACTCTTTTTAACCTAATAACTATTTACCTAAAACTCCTTATTACGACCTAATCCCTACTATATCATAAACCTTTCGTTACCTAAAAATACTCATATTATCCGCTAAGCAGTTCCCAAAATTAACACCATACTGCAACGAACTCGCGGACTGTGAACTAAAAAGCCTAACTTATCACAGAGAATTATTCCCTATCTACTGTTTTTCGCAAATTGAAATCAAACATGGATTACATCATTATACTTTACAATTCCAAGCTCCAATTATCTGCAACAGATGAATTCATATATGTCTTATTACAGTATCATTGATCATACAGATTATCAATACCGAATCACTATATCCAAAAGTCACTCCTAACGATGATCAAATTCTATGATATATCTCATATAATTGAATATACACATCAAGGACGTATGTAGTGCGCCAGTCTGATCTGTGAGCTCTACCTATCGTAAAATCTTCACCATCAAATATCTTAACAAGCCGGTGTAAAATTCGCAATTACTGTAGCGTTCTGAAAAAAATAGCCTTCAAATTCAAAATTGTATTTGACACTGCACACTTCCGAGAGCTTTGACGCTTATGCATGCTCGTAAGCTATGAAAAGATCGGTTGGCATTTCCCACCTGACGATGAGACAGTTTTTGATAGTACACTCTATAATGTAAGACCTCGTTCTTCAGAAGGTTGGTAAGAACCCAATCATGACTGCGCGATGTTTACTCCACAAAGGTAGACACTTTGCGCTCCTTTACGGTTGAAATGATCGGAAATCAATTATTACATGCACTGTATTCCTCTTCGATTCATACTAATTAATAATCATGATCCATATACTACTTCTCATAGTGAAGATGAATATGTGCGTGACACTCACAATTGCTCTCTTTCTACGATCACACTTTCGTTAGACTACATCACACATGAGACGAAAATCATCTAGCGCCGAGTAGTCATAGATCGTCAGAGCGACAAGCCTTAATCACACAGCCAGAACAGCGCTACACCTATTCTCGAATGCATCGTACAATATTATGGAGAAGACTCTCAGATCAAAGAACAGCCAAACATCGTTTTGAGAGTGAGTATTACCGCCTTACAAGATTATGAGAAATATATCGAAGCACATCGTACCCTCACCACGCAAACTTCGACTCATAGTCTTCCCATATATAGACGCCTCTTACCGATTTTCAATCCCACCTTATCAGACAGAAGAAACGTATACTCTTCTGCAAGTTGGCCTAGTTCGTCTGTAAATAACTTCAGAAATACAAAAGTCTGATCTTAAACATAATAATCCCTCTGAGCGACCCCGTAGGTGGAACATGACTCCGATATGTGTCTAAATTCGAATTCTATGCGAAACAAACATTAAATATGAAAATATGATGTCACTTCTATATTTGTGTGAACACATATAAAATATCCAGATTTTGATAGAGTATTTTTTAAATCTCTTATGAGAATGTTTTTATTGTAGAAATAATACATGAGTTTTCTATACGAGGTATGTAGGAGTGATATAATATACTTCGATTATATATCCAGAATAATAATAGAAGTCAGACGCACGGTTAGTGTAATTAACAGAGGAACTAGCAAGCCTTACAAAGTAGATGTATATCCAATGTAGATACATATCATATAGTACGAGTAGATAGCAAAATAACACCCCATCAGATGATGTCTATTGGCGAAGCGCTTACCATAACATCAAAAACATGCGAGTATAGTCCTTTCACTCATAAAATTCCCGAAACCAATTGATCTGATGAGTATACAATGCTAGTCATGACGAAGATTAAAAAGGTGAATATACGAGTATGAGGCGTCTAGTATCATATTCAGATGATAATTCTCACTTGTGTGTAGTGCACCAATAGTCATGCTAGCCTCATCTACGCTCTATATATCTCCTATCGCGAAGTTTTCCTCAACATACGCGAAAGACCACTCTGTACTTTATAGCTTTCTACTTGGCTTGTCATTACACTTAAGTAATATAGTCGTTATACACATTACATTGTCAATAATTACGAGTATCAAAATGTATACACTATCTAACGCCTAATCCTAAAGCAACAAGATTAAATAATAATTATCTCCCTAACAACGTCACCTGACAGTCTGACGTCACCACATATTCAAATTATAATTTACTGAATAATACCACACTATATTATAGCTAAGTTTAGTGTATAACGTGCTTTTATATAAACTTAATAACTGTTATATAGATACATATTTGTATCTAATTTCTGTATCCTATCTACATTAAAATAATTCTATCTACCTACATGCATCTAATTTCTCTATTCATCAGCCAAAAATAAACACACATCTAGTTATATAATCTATATCAGTGTAATGCTCTCTACTCTTCTGCCCTCTACCACCAACTATCATCTCTTCTTGCTCTTTTCTCCCTCTCTCCTCTCTCTATACGTCAAGCGGCTCTCCGTCCTTGCTTTATACGCATCTTTCTTATCTCTTTATACACAGTACTTACTGTACCCTTTAATACAATCAACAATCACTATAACGTTCTCTTCCACACTCCTCTGCTTAACTACACCACTATTACTAATCTAAGCATGAGAACCGTATATCTATACTATAATTGCAATCGCTAATGTATTAGTACAGTCGACCTTTCTCGATGCGACTGAAACAATCACCAATTTCAATACTCAAATACATCTCTCTTATACCCTATCCTCATTCCGAGAGAAAACTAAACATACTGGTCTACATAGTACAATTACTATATTATATAGCACTTCCAATTCCAGATAATCAGCAAGAGAGTCATATTATTCAGCGTCTATAAATTGTGCATGCAATCTATCGTTCCACCAATGATAATCAGGCTATATCCAATCACCATAGAAGGAAAAAATAACGTCAAATAGAGTTATACACTATATCTGTTAAAATTTAGTAATATAGTATAGGACACTGTGATCTTCTCGCGTAGAAAACCAGACAAATTCAGCCCCTCTATTATCTTGTAATATTCTTAATTCACCTCTCTGAAATTTAATAAGAAACCCATTCTTATTAAAGTGACTGCATTAAGTGCAATACATTATATTACGTATGTTCATGTTCTAACATTTTCTATATCATTAACATGTTATAAGCATGCGTATCATAAATGTCAGTTTATAGCTTTTTATCAGTGAGACATCCCCATAGTCTTATCATCATCCATGTAATCATATATGATATATTGTGATAAACATAGTTTACAGTATACCAATTAGATTAGTATATATGCGCCATCATATTGGATTTATTATTGATGTTAGTATCCATCATATATCCACTAGAATCGTGCATGTGATTTGTATCTACGATTAAGCGTAGAAACTACTAATTGACGATTCCACCATCCCTTTTCCCAGGCTAGACTGTTATTATCGTCTATCAATCATCTAGAGTCACATTTATTGATACCAAATTCGCTCATTAAATACTACATGGACTCACTCTTTCGCCCTTTTGCCTTTTGACTTACAGTCCCTTCAAGGCTGCACTCCTTACAGTCAAAGAATACACTCCCTATATCTGGAACGTTTACAGCATATTCCACAGAGGATCACCAGACCTCTACCTCAGTCGTTTCAGCGGTAAATATCGTTTCTAATCTTATTGCTCTGATTGGACCAATACCTCCACTGTAATCTTCGGTATCACGTAGCGCAGACACTGAGTGACCATTAACTCTGGGTGCTCAACATTAACATGAACAGATATCTTACATGACTCATATCTACATCACACATGAATATATAACATCACAAAGAGTTACTGACTCCCTTGAATACTCACTAGGATTCTTTTTAACTCTCAAGTGTCTTGATTTAACATCTGTCAAACTATCACATCAGCTATATATAACAGACGGATCATTACCTTATCTTTTCTGATTATATATATCGTCTCATACTCTCATAGCACCAGCAATATCTCCTCAAGAGCAATGCCTAATCTCCAGATATGCAACATATCCTAATGTGATATGTCCATGACTTTAGATTATTTGCCTAGTCTTATATGTAGCCCGACAGTCCTGCTCTCATCACTACACCATACATCCATATATCTCTTAATTTGGATCTTGACCTATACACTCTAGATACACTCTCATTAATTTGCTTCGCTTTTCTTATAGCACCTATTGCGACCCACAATTCTTTCTACTTCGAAAAATCATTTTTCACGCTATTTTCCTCCGAACACGCTTGGGTCTCTACGGCTCATCTAGTACTCTCATATAAAATCCAGCCTGCTCAATGAGTTTTTGACTGTATAATGTAGAGTACATGAAAACATATGAGCATACTCCACAACTCTCATTCAAAGCTTACTATTATCTATCATAGTAATTTAATGCGCTCAACATTGACAAACGCCCGAGACCCATTAATTCAGAGACTGTGCTATACGAACCCTCATCTCAATCGACGCCCACTAACTAGATGCTATGTAATATTTCAAGCAGATGTCAGTAATCACAAGTCAACTGTGCATTTTCCACGCCTCTAATCATCAACTCCCCTGGCACCGTAATAAAAATCAAGCCGTTCTAATATTCTTCCTCTGAGATAATATTATCATATCTGAGAACAACGTAGTTTACAGTCTGACGCGCCGTGCCCAAGCGTCCGATATGAACCTACTCCGATTATCATAATCTACAGTCACAGAGTCCCTTGCGACGCATCCCTGCGCGAGAGTTAATTTTGCACTATGAACGAGTAGTGATATAATGCGAGTTACCACTCATTCACCCACTTCTCCCGATAGTATGTATGGATAATCAACCTCTCACTCCCTCTTTCCATACTCATTTCTGCCTCTACACCAGAGCCTAATTTAAAACGGATCTATTCTTTATCTATGGACACAACCTATTGTGAGTCATATAGAGCAAGCTTGATATGTATACCACTATCTCTCTTCTCTGTATCCTGCCAGTTAATATTTAAATACATGAAAGGTCACTCTGCGTGCGTGAGGATTATTGGTCCCTCCAGGCGGTAGTATTAACCAATTTCGTATCTATCTTATTCTTTCTATCCTCACACCCTTGTCATCTTCTATGTATCAATTTATCGTTGATTGAAATTACACATTATATAATATTATAGTTTGGTAGCGCAGTCAATCTGTACCAACACTAATTTCATATGCTCCGTCGTCACTTATGTCATCCTACTATGTCATGATTCCCCCGTCCATAAAATCATAAATATAGTATGCCACCACAAGAAATAACAGTTAAATTATTTAAGAAGGCTAAAAAAATGTGCATACATAAATTTTATATATCGTAAAAGTAATAATAAACAAAGCAAGACTTAAATAAAATATTTTACTATAATAATTAGTAAGATATATTCCTACACTCAGACTGACCGTATAAGATATCTGATCTGCGTTTACGATTGATTGCGAAGCCAGCCGCGGGCTAGGATGCCAGTAGAGTTACACTTGTAAGGCATATTAACAATTTCTAAATAGAAAAAATATAAATTATAGCACTTAATCTCCCCTCCGCTTCCCACCACAGACCTTAATTACAAGAACAACAGTTTTTTGAATCTTTCCACCGCTAGTACCCCCCTAACTCATCAGTGACTGATGAATGATCTTATCTGAACAATAAAGAAATTTAATCAGAAATTGCTGTTTATGTCACCCATTCAACTCTGCCAGTCACCTTTGCTTTTGTAGTATGCATTATTGTTTTTATGTTAATCATTATTTTTTAATGTAGTTTTCAATCAATACTGCCCATATAATATGTTATAATATGCATAGTAAATTCAATGTATAAGGAAATCTCTCACATAATTATATTAAAATGTATACTCAAGCAATTTATAGATAAACAAGTGCATAACCATCTTAATATCGAATGCCATTTTAAATTTGAAACAATTTCTGTAAAATTGATTAAGATCTTTACAGTAAAAAATAAATAAAATTATCCCAATATCTATTCTACTAATTTTATGCATTATTGCCCCCTCCCCCTCATGCCGTCATTCCCCTCCCCCCAACTCTCATCCTCACACACTCATTGCCCCCACCACTGTCCCTCCAACCTACCAAATATTTACAATTTTAAGGAAAAAATTCATTTCATATAGAAGAGATCAGCTGCTGGATGCTGACATCCGCCACCTCCTCTCGCCATCATCCTGCTGCGCAGCCCAGCCACCGCCTCCTTCACCACCCCACCAGGCCACGCGCACTCCACGCGCCTGGACCCCACCTCATCCTATTGGAGCCAGAGCCCTGGATAAAGCTACGTTACAACACTTGTTTCCTCACGCCTCCCCACTGCAATATCTATCTGTGAGTTCCATATCAGATGCTAATATTAATATATATATTAAATATATATATATAAATAATATATATAACTATACTATATTATATTATAATATAATATATTACTACACCCACCCCTCACCCCTCACCCCCCTACCCCTCCACTCACCTCACTACCCCCCTCCATATATATCAAACATGATACGTTACTATCTAACAAACACACCACCACCCGCCCCCCCCTCCCCCCCACTCTCCCATACCTACACCCTCTCCTCCTCCACTTACCTCTAATCAAAACAATAATGGATACACACCCACGCTCACTCCCCTCACCCATTCTTATAATATTAATAAAAATAAGTACTAAATTCTCATCAATTACTATGAATCAATTATATATTGAAAATCTTTATAAGGAACATAATTAACCACACAATTATTAGTATAATAAAAAATACATTACCCCAACAGAAATTTTATTATTTTCCTCCTCACCCTCACTCTCTTCCCACCACCCACCCCCGCGCATCCTAAACACCCACCTCCTCCGCGCCCCCCCCCCCCCCCCTCATTACGAGGATTTTACATCCTTTCCTTTAACAACGATAACATCATACCTCCAATTTTTCTCTCTTCCTCACGCACGCCCCCCTAGACTTTTAATCCTCCCTTCATACTCCTCTACCTCTCATCTTTTGTTTAATACTTTTCCATGTTTTTCTGTCTATTGACAATTGATACAAACATTCTCCTTCTAATATTATTGAAAATATTTTTTTTTTATTTAACTTATCTGTATCATTGCTATCCATTGTAAATGGACACTATGAAAAATATTTTTTTAATATCCAAATACGTTAGGTCCTAAATTTCTCACCTTTCTACCATCAATATACAATATCAAAGCATAGGAACTCTTAACCATTAAATTAATTTTGAGAATTGCAATATGTCTGTTTTTAATTTTTATTGGAAGATTCATTTGGTAATACAGGCCTTGAAAAACAGTAGTTTATCACATTCAGTGGACAAGGTTGGAAACAAACTGACCAAAGAATTCTCATCTCTGGATGCATTTAATTCTGCTTTTCTCTTCTGATTCTTTCATCAAAATCCCCCTGATCCAGATCCTTTTTCTCTACCAACTTCTGGTGGTCATGTCTTTAACTTAACCTAACCTTTTTCTCTACCAACTTCTGGTGGTCATGTCTTTAGCCTGATTGCCTAGATATTTTGTGGAGAAAGAGAAATCTGCCTTTGTTGAATGATGGTTGGAGAAAAAGTAAATTTGAATGTTAAAATTAAGTAAATTTTAAGGATCATCTTGTTTTTTATTTTTTTTATTATTATTATTAATCATTATTATTAAAAAGAATGGGAAAGACTTAAAAATATTTCAGTTGAGGGTGTCGTTCAATCATTCATGTTAACCCATATTAAATCATAGAAAAAGAAATATCATTTTGCTATAGCCCCTACACCCTGTATAGGCTTTTTTTGTTTTTTTTTTTTTACATTTAGAAAATAGTATAAAATTCGGTAGGACAGCCCTAATAGCAATTTAATTTTCATGAATCAGAAAGTTTTGTCGCATTGAATTTTTATCCAAAAGTAAATTTTGACATCATTATTATGGACTATTAAGAATGAAATGGAATTAAGGATGAACTCTTAGAAATTACAGAAGATTTTAGTAACGATGACCAATACCAAAAATTCATGGTTGAAGAAATTTGTAAGAATTATTTATTTATTCATTGATTATTCTATATTTTAAATTATATTAATTATATTATTAATTTATTTTATTATATTATTATTATTATTATATTATTTACAAAAAATTATCATAACCTCGAAAAGAAATTAATTTACTCACACATATATGCAAAGACTGGATTAAAATAAAAAGCGAGCGTTGAGTTTTAATACTGCGCATTAGAGATTAAAAGAACATTTGAACAAAATTCTCAATAAGAAGAAAGTCTGGTGAATATAATAAAAATAATAAAAAAGAGGAAAAAAAAATATTTATTCGTGTAAATAAATATTGAAACAATAATATTTTCTACAAATTAGAATATATATATACAAAATAAAATATTATCAACTGGCCCCCCTCATCTCTCCCGATACCCACCACCTCCCTTTGAACTTTCCCCTCACGTCCCTCCCCCTTTAGTTTTTATCAAGGGTTCCGCAATTTTGGAGTGACTAACGGTTATCTTTGAATTTCTTATTTTTATAATATCGCTTATTTAACTTGAAGACACACCTTTTGAAATCAAGCAATAAAAAAATAAGAAAAAAAGAGAGAGAGAATTGCGGAAGAGAGTTTGAAATCAGATTTTTACAACCGTTTTTGGGGTAAAGTTTACCTCCGTTAATCTTTTATTTTATTTTATCAACGAGAGCAACTCTTCATAGCTTCAACCTCATATTATATTCAATACTTTGCGTATATTTAACCCTATAGTTCCAAATAAGCCCATGCAGTGCGTCATCTTTCTAAGAAACTCTACAGTTTTCTGAGTCAGATATTCTGTTGTACCTATACCCTATAAAAGTAATTAGTGATCTCTTCCTTCTCTATATTCGCTTGCAGACTTTTTCTAGTATCCAGTTGTATGATCTTCGTAAAGTCCTTTTAGACTTAACTGAATTTATTTTGCTATCCTTTTAGCAAAATCGCATATGTGAAAGTATGTCTTTTCTGAATAAATTAATACAGACCATAGTCCAGGATAAACCAACCGGAGTAATGTACTTATAGCTACTCTGATGTGTCAAGAGCTTCTGTGGGTTCGACAGTATACATTATAGAAGAACCACCGTACGAAAACTAAAAGTTTTAACGTATACCTATCTCTCAGTACATTACATGTAAAATCCAACGTTTACTATAAAGAAACAAAGTAGTAACTAGTACCTTGTTAAACAGAGGGTTTTCTTTGGGTTGTCTTCAAGTGTGAAATTGGAATAACAAGTGCGGCGATAGTGGCTTGTCGCAAACGTAGATACACTTGGGAGCAGCTTGTATTCCTACATGGTGGGAATTTAAAGAGTCTTACTCACTACCAATTTGTCCAAAATTCTCCTGAAGTCACCATATTTTATTATTCATGTGGTTTTTTGTTCATGGTAAGTATATTGTTTTTACCTATGGCAGTATTATTTCACCAATTCCATATGAATCTAACACTAAGTTGGTTATTTCGTTGGAGCTGTAGAAAAGAAAAATCACTCCCGCCACCCGCTATATATGATGGAAGGAGAGGAAGACACATAACAATTAACCAATCTTCAGAATACAGGACGAGTTGCTCTATTTGACCCCTAATCCGCCGTTCGTGATTCGCAAAATATTTCCAAATGTTCGGCATTTCATCTCCGTTACCCTAGAGGTGTATAAGGCTTAAGGTAAGGAGGAAGGATCGACTGTCTGGGCAGATATGATACATAGGTCATTGTTTAGTGCGAGCGAATGAGTTTGATTTGTCTTTTCCGTTCACAGGTGTGTGGAACTGTTCGGTGGTCTCTTGCGACGTCCATGGATCTCCACACTGATAGGTGTGCGGATGTTTTGGCATGGATGGAGTGGGCATAAGGATTTTCTGAAGAACGGAAGTGCTTGGCAGAGGAACAGTGATGAGATATGGGCGATTTGCAACGCTAAAGTACATCTACCACATGGGTTTGGTAATGAGAGGGCTACAAGACACGGTATTCCCTGGCAGTGTGGAAGACACAGGTTAGGGTCAGACATCAGTTACGCAGGGATGCAACTGGGAGGTGCTAAGATTGTTGAAGGAGTATGAAGAAGGGGGTCAACAAAACTCAACGGTAAATGCGGGTGGCTCATGCCGGTCATCGTGCGCGCGAGTCTCAAGATTGAACGATCCTTCGCAGAAGTTGATACTGCTTGTCTCTCTTCATTGAGAGAATTGATAGTAGGCCCTATTTCGGCTGGTGTAGGGAACAGTGCAGATCGGGGTCTCCTAGGGATATCCAATATATTATATCGCTAGTATAACATTTCCAATGCTTTATCAGAGGTTTGACTTGGGTGTATTCCATCGACAAAAAATCCTCTAGGACCAGAGTGTAACCAATTAGATGTCGTCCGTTATCGGCATTAAACTGTTTACGTTCCGAACATCCGAGTAGCATGGTATTGCTTTCGTGCTCCTCGGATATCTGAGTTATTGCAAAGCATCAATGTTATACCTTTAATGGCTCCTCGTTTAATTACGATTCGATGTTCTTGGTAATCTTTGGTACCATTTTTGTGCTCAGGTGGTGCAAGGCCATTGCTATAATAATTATATACGGCACATCGGATTAGGAAGAACAATGTAATTTAGCTCCGAGCAAGTCTCTCTCAATCATTTACAGGTTCTTTACAAGTCGATTAGACATGTTCAGCTTGGAGTCATTCGGAAAGAACTGATACGTCTTTCGCACTATTTTCATTCTGGGCCAAATATTATTGCCATAGGGAATATGGAAATACAAGAGATGCGTTGTATAACTCTCGCCATTTCTCGTTGTAACTGTTAGAACAGCTTCATGTGGCAGCAACTTCAAGAACTTCACTGCGTGGTTTCCTGGATTGTTGATCGATCGATCATAGTCAGATTCGAAGTGAGAAATCCAGGAATGGCCCAGAAAAAGAATCTGCAACAGAAATATTATATTCGTTAATACATAGATAATGAGCGGACAATACAAGAGACGTTTTGAGCTTTCCGAGGAAACCCCAAAACCCCACCATATATATATTCATTTATTTATTTAATCATTTTAAATTAATATATACCGGTATTTGCCTTATGTGTCATCAATTCTATTAGTAAGAGTAAATTTTCGATTCATCGACTTTACTTCGGACACGGGAAGAACAATTACGTGAATTTCCCTTCAAAATATGCTTTCACTCAATAACAGCGTGGGTGGAAGACTGAATAATACACCAATATTGAAATATTTTGTATATAATTTCACAAATTACAGGTTTCTAGATTATCTTTACTTGTACAATAATATTTAATGTCGCATTCCTTTCTAATATTTTAGTTATTCTCCAATGGCTTATTTTATTTTCTCTGTGCGCCTTCTCTTTCCAATGTGCGGCTGTTCATGGCACGTCAAGATCTCTGGGTCTGCAATCTGTTCGAGAAGCAATGCCGTAGCTTAACGAAACACATCCACTCGATTCTTTTCCACCTTGTGCTGGCGTTAGTGTTCATTCTCCGCTTTTATTGAGTGGCCTTGTACACGTTATTACCGGAACTATTGAGAGCCGCCATTCTGGGATTACTTCATTGGAACAGTACCTTTCCACGATCTCTGTTTGTTCATGGTGGTCTTGCGGTTATTCCATTTTTCTTCCTCTACTGTGTTTACGAGGAGATTTCAGAGTAAATTTTTCTTGAGGTTACATACATCTTCGTGCAGTTCTATAGGGAATATGTGGTTTCTTTGGTCTGTTATTAATGGGTATGGATAATTAAAGAAGGTGAATTTTGAAGAAGTAAGAGAGTTACAATGAGAACTAAATAGAGAAGTTCAGAAAGAGTCCAGTTGATCCTTGAAATTGATGGTGAATGGAAGTTTCTTGAACTAGCTGTGAGAGAGGTGAAGGAAATAAGTTAGAGAGATTATATGAAGAAGGTCAGTAGAAATATTAGAGAATAATTAGAAATTAGCTAGATACTGCAGGAATAAGCAGATAGGGAAGTAGGTGAATAACAGCAAGAAAATCACTTACTTGTCAAATTATTTTTACGTTGACTTCAAAAGAAGATCTCTTCATGCAACCACTCCTTTGCCATTTGTATATCTACCCGATTCACGACAGCGAAAATCTTGTTCATGAAGCTCTTCATATAAATCTGTATATTAGATGTCTTGAGGGTGCGGTAGCCATTTAAGTCCTTACAATCTCTTCGGATGTGCGTCATTCGGATCTTAGTCGTATTTAGTTGGTTGTTAATAACTTTATTAATAAAGTTTTCTCTTATAATTTTAAAGATTTTGTTCTTTATAAGTCTTCCTTTTCCCTATTCTTTTTGATTCAGATTTACGATATAAGATTACCTCATTGGATTACTTTATTATGTAAAGGGTCGCTGATATGTCTAAAATAATATTATTAGTTAAATCTCCGGGGTGTATTTTTAGTGCCCTGTTATCATTTTGACAAGGAGAAAAGCTTTCTGTCCTTTCAATGGTTGTTACATCCGTCGGAGGTCGAGGTGTTATATATGCGCTTATGAAGCAATATGTCAGGGAGTTTTTGTGTGGCAGCATGTACTAGGTGATTGTAGGTTGTTACAACTTGTGATAATTGAATCCAGCTAGGATTTTTGCAAGGCACCGTACATTGTTTAAGGTGCTTCCTCTCGTAATCATTTGAAGGGGTACTGAGTTGTATAATGTTGTTGATATTCTTTCGTCTGTAGAAATCTAATTCAGGAGGCTCTCAATCCCCTTGCACTCTCCTTTCAATTTCAAATTGTGAAAATAAGGCAAATATTTGCAAAACGTTTTAGTACAACTTGTCTGATAATTTGTATATGAAGAATAAAATTTACAAATACTTTTAAAAACACATGCATAAGTATGCTTTAGGATTTTGGTAAATCCGTAACAATCACGCGCCAATTCAAAGGGTATTTGTATGTATCTTAGAGTTGGTGGAGGGTTCTGTTCGCGAGATTTTAGCTACTGGCATTTACTAACAAAGACATCGACTATCTGTGACATATATCTTTTTTCAGACTTTTCGGGGATGGCAAATAATTTTTCTAACATGCATACATTTACCTGTACCATATGGACAATTCCTAAGATTACAGCGGATGTACAGACAATGAAACATATCATATGATTGTCTTTCCTATTTGCATTGGAGGTGATTATCCATTATGGACAAGTATTGTCTAGCAAATTGCAATGCTTTAGGGACCTTGAAAGGCTGGGGTTTTAGTAGCTCGTGGGTTATCTTTTTAACTGGCTAGTGCTGATTGATTGTCCATTATATTCCACTGAATTTGTGATGTTCTGTCGGGAAACTATTCGTATTGATATATTTGGAAGGTTTTTCTTTCTTGCTACTTTCTCCACCACATTAAACCAATGGTCAGTAGGCGGTTCCTCTGGCTAGGCATTATCTTGTCAATTGTTTGATACTCATTTCATAGGCTCTATTTTAAGTCTGTTTCGGCAGGCTTCAACAGATACTGATTCCTTCCGATCAGGGCTCGAGGTTTTCAGGGACTATAGTTGTAGTGGATGCATTATACAAACAAATGACACCTTGCTTTATGGGTTGGTTCTCCCCAATGTAGATGTGTTTATGTTCAGACCGGATTTATACAGGTTGAGTAAGGGTCATGTGTGAGCAAAGTATTGGACGATCTGTTGCTAGCATGTTCAGTTTGTTTGCCCTTGGCTGCCAGTTGGTGTGTATTTTACTCCTGTTATTTATATGTCATCCAAACTGCCTCTTATTTTGGAGATGAGAGGCGCTTTTCTATAAAATGTGAGAAACACTGAAACAACGGATCTCACACCAAATTTTAACCACGCGTCAGGTGCGATCATTAGGAATTATTTCATTTTGGTTGTTGGATTGGCCACGGTGTTCTGACAAAGTGTTGCGAGATTTCTCTTTACATGGTAATAATGTTCATGTCTATCGTTAATTCTTCCAAGTTCTAGCACCTTGATTCCTAAGGCTGAGGTTTGCCAAAAGGTAGTGCTTTGATCAGTTATATACTGCACTTTTACCTACAAGTGGTTTTACGCGATCGTACAGCATCGAAAGGATGCTATTCTCTCTCCTGGCCACTATTACCGTGGCTTTTGAGAAACTGTGGAATGTAAGCTTGGGTTTATTCTACGTTTTGACTTGGTGAGCTGCACCAGCCTCCTGAGCGTCGTGTGAGGTAACGGGTAAGCTTAGA
The DNA here is from genome assembly GCA_015478945.1 of Trachelipus rathkii. NCBI lineage: Eukaryota > Metazoa > Arthropoda > Malacostraca > Isopoda > Trachelipodidae > Trachelipus > Trachelipus rathkii. Next base: position 49,781 of record JABUQX010094854.1, read on the forward strand.
TCTATCAGGATCGTAAGAAGGTGGTGTTAATGATTTTAAGTTTTTAAATGCAGTGTGCTGTTCTTTCCAAGCAATTTTTCGAATTAGTGGTAAAAGAGTTTGGCTCTTACTGCCAATTTGGATAGCTACGATCAGCATTTATGAGGGCATAATTGGCTAACCTGTTCGCCGCATTCTGGGGGATCTTTGCGCAAACTTCCATCTCTTGAGGGGTTAGCCTTTTCTGAATCATGTGGCCTAAAATTTCACTTCGGTCTTAACAATAACTCTTCGAGGGTTTCAATTGAGCGCCCTCTATGCCCTTAGACCCTTTCCAAATGAGAGATGTTTCTCGACTGTGCTTTTCGGACGTCGTCCAGATAAATCTCACTTCATCCTGGTGGGACATTAGCCAAAGTCCATTACACTCTGAATGTAACAGGTGTTCATGGCGCAAAGTCCGGGAACTCTCATGAGCCCAAAGTGTTGAAAGCGTTTTCTCGGAACTTCCTTCCATGCCATTTGTAATCCTTTCAGGTCATAGTGAAATACGGCCTGAATTGACAATGTATCGGGTAAATTAGGATGGGAAATGATCTTTGTAGGTGATAGAATTCAATTGACGTATCATAGGTCTCATGCACGTCAGGTTACGATGGAACTATGGTGCAGAATAGGCGAACAGAGTTTCTAATATTCCTTCGGCTCGAACTTATGAAATTCTTTCCATTATCAATAGGGTCCCTGTAACGCTAACGGACTATTTACTGATTTCATGAAACGTTTTATAGCTGCTTGGGGCTGGTAATCAACATTGATCTCCAATAAGCTCGCGGTATTGATTAAAGCTGCAGAATTGTCTATTTGATGTTCTATACCTGTTTTATCTATTCAAATGCCGATCCTTAAGTTTTAGAGTCATCTCATAGTGTTCTTGGGGTTCTGAGTGATTTCCACCGCGTTTACGATACCACAAATAAAGTCTTTCGTAGGATGTATCTGGTGTAAAATAGTATACGTCCAAGGGTATATCCTTGTTTTAAAGTGATTGGTTGTCAAAAGGGTTGAAAACAGATAGATATCATGGAGTCCCTGGTTATAGGGGTACTGCTTAATCTATCATTGATTTGTGGGTTTGGTTTGAATATAGACAACGATTTTGTTTCTATTGGCGGACATATCGTGGTAACCTAACCCGAGCATACGGGTAACTCTACTCCTTACTTATTAAAGCAATCTTCACTGTTCGGTATCGCATTTTTAGTTACTGTGTTATTTTTTCGTTATTCTTTTAATTATCTTTTAGTGGCATCTGGCATATTTCTTTTCTAAGCAAATTGTAACCGAAGATAACGTCATCACCTGTCAATGTTCATCCCGGACACAACATTATTGGGAGTAGAAAGTCCTTAAGAAGTTTCATGCGGGGTATTTCACAAGACGGAAAACACCTTACCTTGCCTCCCATGTATATTGAGTATATTTATTTTTTGTTTTTTTTTTTTTTTTTTTTTTTTTTTGCTCTCAAAAAAACTTGTTTTATCAACCATTATATGTTGTATTTGGTAATACTCGTAAACGTATCTACATGGTTGTAAATGGGGTGTCAACGTACACCCTCAATTTATCTACCAAACGTCCTCTGGATTTCTGTATTAACGCTATTGAATATCGATCTGAAAGAGGGAATGGGGATTTAGGTGAGGTTGCCTCCTCCTTTTGGGAAGGAGGGTTTTTACCTCTGATTCATGGGGTTGTCCCATTTGATGGGAGGAGGTTTTCTCATTTCATTTTGGCGAGGCGTCGTACTCAATTTCTAGGGAAGGGTTTGACTCTTGTGGAGGAGTCTGTCCTCAATTTTAGGGAAGAGGTTTGTACCTCTGTTTTTATAGGGCATAGGCATTTGGACCAGTTTAACCTATTATACTCGAGTAAGTCAACTCGGGTTTGTGTCTAATTTTTACTAGAAATATGATTGTTCCATAAAAGGGTGGTGCGGAAGGTGCCCACTCATTCTTAGTATCTTGTTTCCTTACGCTGGTCTTTTCATCCGGAACCCGTGTGACCTACAGCTCCGTGGTCGTTTTGTTCTATGTCTTATGGCCTTGAACGCTGAGGTTCTCGGACTATGGTGGTATCGATTTAGGTTACACCGTTTGATCTAGGGCCGAGAACGTCTGATGGCTTTTCACTTACTTTGGGCTCTGTGCGCGGGCAATGCAGAGACTTCTTTCCCTTTGTTGGGATCATTTGGCAAAACCAATCTGGACAAATAATCCCAAATGACCATCTGATGGCTACAGCATTTTGGACTTTCTGGACTGATTTTCTTTTTTGACTTCGCTCGTGGCAGTCCTTCACACATGCTTGTTCACCAGAAGACATTTTATTTTGCGAAAACAGTCAATTGCATGTGTCCGCGTTTTCGCAAACCGGCATTGTGGTCTTAATTGTACAATCCACCTATGCGGGTTTCTCTATAAGTAATCTTTGCGGTGATCCGGGATTTTACGGTTTTGCATTTGAGTGTTCTAGCTCTTTCTGTAATTGTCATTGGATGGGGTCGACATAAACGATGAGGAATTCTTGGAGGATGTGGCTAGTGTGACATATTTGTCGTAAGTCGGATTATTCGGATCGAAATTGATCCAGAAGATTAGGGATGAGAACACACCTGGTACTCATTCCTGGATAGGTCTGCAGGATAAGCCCAATTGCACTTGGCCGGCGGACTGAACATATTTTGCGACGATTGATAGGAAGTAGAAGGAACCAAGTGTTAATTATCCTCGCCTGACTATTGAGAAGTTGTTGTTTTAGGAGAGCTCTATTTCCGCCATTATTGTTTCTATCGGTTCTTGTTTCGTGTGATTGTAGCGTATATAATTTACTAACTTCGACAAGACTAGCACTTTCAAAGTCTAGCTCAACCACTGTGAAAAAAAGTGATTCTTGACTTTGTCGTTTGAGGCAAGCTTTACGTTTTTCTCTTAACACCTTCATGAACACATTGACCCTGGAAAAGCTTTTTCGGCCGAATCAACAATCGTAACGCGTTAATGGTATTGTTTCTGTTGAATATTTGGGCATCTGTGAAGGCGCTTAAGTCGCATTTTGGTTGTTTTCTCAAATGCTCACCAAACCAGTCTTAATTCCTTTTTTATCATTGCATAACTGGTTGATTATTAATACGTGTATACTTTGTTATGGCTCCAATCAATACCAAGTATGTATGCCACCCGTCAACTTGAGAACTTGGGTAGGTCGCTATTGCATATTCTTAATTATTCATGAATTGTGGGATCCGTTCTCCAGACAATACTTACCAACAGGTATCATCTTTTAGGTTTTACTCTGTTGTTGTCCGTCCTTTTCATATCTGCGACTGTATCCAATGGTTTCTGATTCTTTCAAAATTGAAGTAAACATATTTTCAGGCTTTGAGCAGATGATTCTGATGGAGACCTTTGCTGTGCAAACTCAACACAGGTCCATGGACGACCTTGTGGTAGTGCAAATGCGAGCCGATGGAATGGGTTGTTGATATACTTCAGGCGGATGCATACCAAAATAAGGTCGTCACGCATTGCTTCGGCAATTCAACGTAGACACTGTGCTGTCACAGAGGGACCTCGTAAGAGCGGGGTACTGCAGCCTATGGTGTATGAGCGCGTTAACAACCCCGAGACAGAGACGAAGTGGAATGCTACAAGAATGAGAGATTCTCAGTTTCTGTGGTGCGCTCAGCACAAATTGATGAATCCGTGGTAGTGAAATTTGTCAAAATCGAATCATGATCGGTCGATCTTCGTATGTCGCTCGCGCCGTTTAATAACGTTCTTTTTATCTGGCCATTTACGATCTTGATGTATTGTGTATGGAAGTGTGACATAGGATTTAATGGTTTCGAATTTACTTATGCGAGAAAACAGGTATACAGTTGTAGACAGATTTCGAGTAGGAAGTAAGACACTAAATCAAGTGAACAGACACAACCTACCGGAAGTTTTAAGACGAAGAGAGAAAGAAGAAAGGCAGCAGAAGTAATAGGCGCTTCTCAAGAAGACACGCTCTGCTACCATAATGTATGTAGTCTTATGATGGGATTTGATGTAAGAATCGAAATCAAATTAGAAATTGTGTGACAAAATACTATATCTATATATATACTTAAGAGAAATATCTCTGTCAAAGACAAAGAAATGATAAAAGAAAGTTACAGTTTCTTTTACGAACCGATAAACTCTTTGACCTGTCAGAAGTGGTGATGATGTTTTAGAAATGTGGGCATATGTTAAGTTTCTGCTGATTAACTTTCAGATATGAAAAAAATCTATACATTTTATTAAGATCTTCTAATGTCACAGTCTGGGTTAAGTAATATTTATTTTGAGCAGGTACCTTTACGCTTGTCTCTGTGGACATGGTTTTTATTTATATCAGCTTACCTATGTAATTTTCCACCTTTTTCTGTGATTTAACAATCAAGACCCAAATACTGCAATGGGGAAACCGGTGATTCCTTTATAAATATTTAATATAAAAAATATTCCTAGAAATACACATCAAAGAAGGTTGCATAGAAGAATAAATCCGAATGAAATTTTCTTGATTCTTAAAAGACTTTGATAAAAATATCAAACAAACCATAATGAAATTTTTGTATTGTGTCTATTATTTAGGTGTTTTTATTTGTTTTTTTTACGAGCGGAGTACGCGAATTCCGATACGTGACATGCGTTCTCGCCGTAAATACCCGTTGCACTGCCCGACCAGTTGTATGTTGTTTGAACAAGGCGGTGCCTCGACTTCTCTATTTGTGTTGTTTCTCCGGCGTCTGACCTCTCGAATTTATATTGTTTGTTTTATTGTTTGTTATCAGCTCCCGATTCCTCTATTGTTACCTCTCTTTATCCATCACTCCGGGGAGATGGATCTTCGAGATTGACTCTGGTTCAGCTCCAAGGCTTGGCTACCTATACAGGGCGAAATATCCAGTCGTACATTGACGATGTGTACAAAAAAATTATTATGATTTGAATTCACTTCAAACTAATCTGTCTGGACACTCCAGTGAAGACAGTTAGACAATTACATATAATTTCTTTTGGTTATCCATAAGTAATCGTGGATATGGAATTTGTTATGTGTTGTTTAATTGCAAAAAAAATGATTGGGGATTTTAACGAATGTATAACAAGTGGTGGAATTATTTAAGATAATTACTATCTGTGAATTATTCACAGTTGGAAATTCCAATATCACTGACTAAAATATCTTTTGTTTCTTTACGGATACAACTTATGGGGTGACAATTATCCACAGAATAAAAGAATTACCTAACAAGTAAGACATAAATCCAAGCTTTATTACATTAGTTATTTATTATTTTAAAATGGCTCTGGGGATTCAAGATTGTGCATTTAGTATTCTTCGATAATTTGTCTTATCGTTTTATTATAGCGATTCAAGACACATCTCTTGATGTATTTAAATTAGATCCTCAACAATTCTTTTGTTATTCTGAATAGGGTGTTTTACCACATAACCAACAAGCACAAATTTGTTGCTTAAATTTAGAAGTTAAAGAAAGGCGAAACTGCTGTACAAATCAAACCTTCATCTTGATTGAAAAATTTTGCCTGACAAGATCTGTCTTTCCTGAAATTCACCGTGTGGAGAGAGATTCAATGGTATGAACACCCAACTACCAAAATAAAAATTCTAACGGTATTACTTTACTAGTAGCCTTACTGTATCCACTTCTACTTAAGATAACCACAAGAATGGTTAACACTTACCCTGTGACAGAGGTTCTTATGGTTTCAAGGTGAAAATTGGATAACAGCCTGCGGAGCTATGAGCTTGAACACATGTAGTATTTTTTATCTGGTCGAATCCTACATGGTGGGAAAATTAAGGTGTATTACTCTTCACTACATTGTCAATCTCCTGAAGTACCCATATTTATATATATCATGTTTTTAAATTTTCTGTAGTTATTGGTTAAAATTAAATTTGTAACAATCCAATCCAATAGTAAATTAAAACTTAAAGTTGGTTATTCAGATTGATGAGCTGTAGAAAAAGAAAAATATAAAATATATATCTATCGTATTACTATAATATATATATATATATATATTTTTTTACATAATTATACTATATATTTATATTATTATTATTATATTAGATTATAGATTTATATTACAAGAAAATATCTTAATTTAGTTGCAATGATATAATTGAAGGTTGGTATCAAACTTAATATCTTTTATTACTTGGAATGTTGTATTTAATAACAGTTTGTAGAAATATTGCAGTAGGTACAGTGGTAAAACTGCATCATTTGTTATGGGGTATGATGCGAATACCTCCATTCGCTAACAAGGTAACCTGCAGATGATGGGCATATATCTAGTCATGGTCAGATGTCCTAATAGATAATCTCTTACAATCAGTAAAAGATTCTGCTTATTGTCTTGTAAGCATTTCATTATCAAATGAACATGTGCAGTGTTTTAAGAGACTTGCCCTA
>JABUQX010094855.1:7500-20000 GCA_015478945.1 Trachelipus rathkii
TAGCCAACCACCAAAATAATTACTACGTTTCTCAATAGGTATTTTATTTTACTCACCTCATGACACAAAATTTTTTTAATTACAACTGTTTTTATTATTGTTATTTTTAATTTATTTTATAACCGAAGTAACTTTTTTGTCCTGTGATATAACCCATAAGTCAAATCTTGCGTACACACACACACACACACATATATATATATATATATATTTATGTCTGTGTGTGTGTGTATGTATGTATTATATACATAATTATATACAATATATCTATATGTATATATATATATATATATATATATTATATATATTATATAATATATATATATATATATATATATATATATATTATCATATATATAATATATATAATATATATATATATATATATATATAGTCACAGTCAACCTTTGCCCCCCCCTAAATGAAATCCTGCCCACGCCCATGTATGTATTTATATATATTATATTATATATTATATACTATATATATATAATAAATATATATATAATATATATATATCTATATATATATATATTTATATATATATATAAAATATATATATATATTATATATATATATATATAAAATAATATTATTATATATATTATATATATATATATATTATATAATAATATATATATATATAATATATAGTATTATATATTATAAATATTATATATATATATATATATTATATATATATATATAATATATATATATATATATATATATATATATATATATATATATATATCAAAGAGTTCAGGGTAAATCAGTGAACAGTAGTAGTAGGGGAGGTATATTGCTCGCCCAGATTGGGGGGAAAAATGATGACCCAAATTTTTTACTCCATAGGAGGTCTCACTTGGGGTAAAAAATGATAACCCATTTTTTACCTGCCTTGACCTTTCTGACCGCGACCTTTTTTGAGCTTGAATTTTTACCTGACCTTGCCTTTTTTTGGGCCTTGACCTTTTTTGAAGAACCCTAATTTTTGAGAACCCTAATTTTTAGGAACCCTAATTTTTTCACACCCTTTGGTCTTCCATGGGTCAATTTTTGGCCGCACGGTAATTTTTTGGCGTCATAATGACGACGGAAATAGTACTTAATACAAACCCTAATTTTTTGGCAACCCAATTTTTTTCGGCACTGATTTTTGCAACCCTTCGAAGAAGGTTTGCGCGCAAACGGTTGCGTAAGCAACCGTTGTACGTATTGCCCCCCTATTTAAACCCCCCCTAAATATGTTAATTTTTTGTCCTTCATGGGTCAATTTTTGCCCACGGAATTTTTGGCCACCCTTTTAGGGGCTTAGCCCTTTTTGATGTCTTTACCTTGTGTGACCATGATATTTCGGCCTTGTCTTCCATGGTCATTTTTGCCAGGTTATTTTTTGAGACCCAAATTTTTTGAGACCCAATTTTTGAGAACCCAAATTTTTTGAGAACCCAAATTTTTTTTTTCGACCAACCCTTTGCTCCAAAGCTTGACAGATACATGGGTCAATTTTGACCCACGGTAATTTTTTGTTCTTCATGGGTCAATTTTGACCCACAGTAATTTATTGTCCTTCCTTTAAGGACTTAGCCCTTTTTTAATGTCTTAACATTGTTTGACCATGATATTTAGGCCTTGACCTTGCCATATACCATGGGTCATTTTTTTGCCCACGGTAATTTTTTTTACCCACTCGTGGCCCACCCGTCACATATTTCGTTCCTAACTTGTACGCATGTATGGACCTACCCTAACTTGAACACCTACAAGCACGTGCGCGTGCGCACACACACACACACACACACCACACACCACAACACACACACAACACAGACTTACACTTATACAGGACATTCCTATGACATTTACCAAGACACTACATTTACACTTTACACATCGTGCGCGTGGCGACACACATACCACCCTGACAGATACCAATGGGTTCAATTTTTTGCCCACGAGTAATTTTTTTGTCCTTCTTTAGGGACTTTAGCCTTTTTTTGATGTCTTAACCTTGTTGGACCATGATATTTCGGACTTGAAATCCTTGCCATATACATGGGTCAATTTGACCCACGCTAACTATGGCTTGATGGTTCCCAATCACCGTAAGAAGTATCTAGTGATGTTTATTAGTGTTCTATGAGTATTAAGATGAGTGCAAGGTGAGTGCCCGGTGAGTGCCCAAGGAGTCCAATGAGTGCCAATGATGCCAAAGGAGTGCCAATAGTGTCAAGTGAGTGCACATAGTGCAAGTGAGTGCCACATAGTGCCAACTGAGTAGGCCACTTTTTTCAAAGTCTTTTTCTAGCCTCACCCTGAGCCCGAATAGCCCCTAATATGGGTGTCCTAACCCTAGGTTTATAAGGTAATGAGGATTCGATTGGTGTATTTAAACTTGCTAGGATGCTCCTACTATGAGTTAGTCTTTTTCTAAAACTTATACACACTATGACACTTATAAAGCGCTTACACTCTCCATAGACACCTACATTAAACCATATACACTTACACTCACACCCACACTGCAGATGCACTTACACTTACACTCACACACTCGATATTTTTGAAAGCCTCAACTTTGATGCCTCACCTTTGTGCCTCAACATAAATGCCTCAGCATTGATGCCCCTCATCCCATCACTTTGATGCTCTCCCATCATTTCTCAAATCCCCTCTTCAGCATTGATGCCTTCAACTTTTGTGTTAAGGCCGTCCTTTCTGATTGACCGTCATCTTTGATGGCGTCATTCTTTGAGACCCATCTATTTCTCGATTCGCATTCTCTATCCTTCTGTGAAATGAAACTCATGTGTTGTGATTTGGTGCTCATCTGCAATATATCGTGTAATGTCTAGGACCAATTCTCAATATATACAGAGTTTGAGAGTAACTTTGTTTTCAATTTGTTCTCCTCAACTCTGGTTGCCTGAGAGACTCGCACACGTCCTCTATTGGTACTTTTCACACTCCCAACCAGAGGAATCTCACTGAGAAATACACTAACTAGGACGCCAGTGAATCTCTCCGAGCGTGGACCACCGTACTCTCACGCAAATTCAAACAAAAGATTCAGGCACCCATAAGGACACGAACCGAACATAATATGAAAAACTCGCCGAAACACACCGGTGGGACCCCCGCTGCAGTGTAACACTGCCGTCTCCGAATAGGAAAAAGAATGAGTAGTAGCAGATAAGCTTTAGTCACAAAAGATAGGTCTTATTTCATTTTTATTCAAAATGCCTTATAACAATTTTTGTCCTATTTAAAAACATTTTTTGGGACGCTCTAAAACTGTATACTGGTTTCATTACAAGTGACTATTTATTATCTATTTCAATAGTTGAGTGAGACACTTATTGAGCCGACGTTGTATGCGACTCTCAGAGAGGGGGTTAATCGACTAATAAGTCCCCTTTCATCTTATACCTATTCTTCTTGATAGACATTGTAATGGATAGACCCATAGGAACCAAAAACAAGAGGTGGCCTGATATTATACTCGTAACATTTTTATTTTACTACTACTGTACGCAAATTTATCTTATAAATCGAGCGATATACATTATAATATCCCTTTGAGAGGATATTAGCACTCTAATCAGTTTCTAGATAAAATATTAGAAAAAAAGTACAAGAGGGAGTGTATATAATCCTAGAGCTTATCGCCTAAGAGGGGATTAGTATGCTTTTGTGCTCATATTTATCTTAACGGTTAAATCGGTTTCTATGGACAATTAATGCTTAACATCCATGTTATTATACTGGCTTTAACCTTCAGTTTTTACCTGTTTTAACTTATATTTTTACTGCTTTATTACTCATCATATTTACTCCTAACCATTACATACCTGTAAAAAAATAATGAGTACAGATGAATAAAAAAAGTGCAGGAAATTTAAATTCTAATACAAGTGCTCTACCGAGCCCTTAGATAATCGAACCCATAGGGCGAGAGTGGCGACCTTTAGTAATGCTTTTGTTTTATACTGACTCTACAGTACTATACTGCTTTTAACATCATGTTTTACTGCTTTAAACTCATGTTTTACATCGCATTTGAACTCACCTACATTCATATTTTTCCTAGTAAAATCAGGTCTTAACGCTCTTATAATACATCCAACTAATACATTTTCAATGTGTTTGGTGAAGTTTGACTATGAAATTCATTTGACTCATTCTATGTAATACCCACTAAACGAGCAGTAAGCATTTCAACAAGTTCCAAGAAAAAAATCACACTAGAGGTGTGACCTAACTCACAAGGTGGGCCGGTTTGCAGCTAGTGGGGAGTTAGTGTATGCTTTTGTTTTTCTCTGCTTTAACCTCTTTAACTATCATGTTTCAATCCTCTTGTCTTTATCGTTTCATGCTTTGAAGTCTTCTTTAACTTTCCTCTGCGTGATAGTTTTTAAAATAATCATTATTCTGCTTATATTTAAATAATATATATATCATTTTTTAAACTTATTTCATGAGCTTTACTTTGCTTATATACAATCATATTATTATATTAACATTTAATATAGTTTTATTATTTAAGTTATTATATCATATTTTATTTAATTTTTAATTTATTTTTATTATTATTTTTATTAATTTTTATATATTTATTTATTTTATTATATCTTTAGTGTATATTTTACTTCATGTCCATATTGTTATTATTTATATTAGTAGGTATATCAGATAGTGATATATATAGTGTTAATATATATAGAGAACACTCACTACACACACTACAACACATGCACACACACACACTGCTATCACATCACACTCACCATCAAAAGCACACTCCCATTACCTAATTATCGAGCTAACACATACTTGACAACACTTATTTACACTATAATCAACATTATTACACACTATATTCACTATGACTAATCTTTATCAATTTTACACCTCATTAAAGACACTTACTATATTACACTATATTATACAACATCATGCGTAGTTACTAAACTAATAACACACATATCATAACTATGATACTTATACTACACATATCAGCTATGACACTTAACATTTAGTCCATATACACACATTACACTCACAACACAAGATTTTATTACTATACACTTCATAACACAAGTATTTAACTTAAACTTTCAACAATCAGATTACTATATACTAACTCTACACAACAGATTATATACTTAACACACTAAACGAATTTACTTACTACTTGCATAACACTCAAGATATTATTAATCACACATACTAAAACTAACTCATCACTATTACCATCATAATACTATAATAACACATAATCATATACATGCAACAATTATACACACCTAGCCCGTAACACCCTATCACTTACACATAATAACGTAATTATATATTATTATTAAAATTTATATGTTTTTAAATATTAAACACGTTAAACATTTTATATTACTTACATCTCTAATAAATATAATATTAACTAAAATATTATTATTCTATATAAGTTATATTATACTAGATTAATAAATCAAAATTTCTATAATAAATTTTCCATAAATTAAATTATATTACTGAATACAAAGAATTTAATTATATTATAAACAACGTGGGCAAGACTTTGTTTGCCCAATTATAAATGTCTATAACTAATGTATAATAGTTATATTGATTTTAATATATAAATAACTTTTATACACTGATAGTAATTTCTTATAATATTAAAATTTAATTTATCAAAACATAAATATATATTTATATTAACATACCGAAAATTCAACTATTAAAAATACAGTTAGAGTGTCTATACAGGTTTAAACACATGAATGACCTAAGCAGCGAGTCACCATAGCGTGTTCGCTTGGGCTGCTCTTCCGTTTCTTACTAAGATCAGCTATCCTTTCCACCGACATTTGAGTCATCTCAACGACGTTACACTACGAGTTATCATCTAAATCATATCTTTAACCTATTAGTAATATAAGTATATATATAAAATTAATAACTATTAAATAAGTAATTATATGCTTGTTTGTTATGCGCATGATAAGATTAATATATTTATTAATAATCAAATCTAGTTATTTATATATTATTATAAAAATAACAATTAAATTCACAATATTATACTATTGTTCATCACTAAACTTCACCATGTTTACTTTCTCATGTAAAACTTTATATATATATGTATATTATATATATTATCATCAAGTACTCAAAAAATTTATTATACAAGTTTATTTTTTTTAGTAATTTTTTTAAATAATTCGGGTTTTCTTATTATTATATTATTATCTGTACATTGACACATCCATCAGAGAAACACTACAACCCGCCTCCTTACAGATACGAAACTGACCTCTCTCTGTCAAATGTGTTGAAATAACTACTTTAAGTCTAAATTTAGGATAATCCCTTTTGTAACCGAGGCGATTTAAGCCTAATTCCAGGTCAAAATATATTCAAACTGACCTTTTTCTGTAAATGTGGTGCAATAACTAGTTAGGCCTAAATTTAGGCCTAAATTTAGGATAAGCCCTTTTCTTGTAGACGGGCTAATTTAATCCTAAGTAACAGGTCAAATAGGTAATTCTGTATAGACAAGAAATCATTGTTATTATTATTTTTAATAAATATATTTCAAACTGAAACATGCTGGATCGCGATCGAGATCCTAATTCCACTACGTCAGTGCCAGTATATATAAATGACGAAATAGTTAGTATTAGTCTCTTTAAAACCTCTGTGAATTGAGAGAGACAGATTGAACATTTCAAGATGGTTAGATGCAATTTTAATTCTATCTTTATTATATCAAGCAGCTTGCGGCAGTCATTGCCCGCGATAATCCACTAAGAGTAGTTTTGCACGAATTGTTTATAAAGTATAAAAAATTAATAAAATGTGTATGTAAATATACAATGAGAGGATATTGCTTTTTCTTGTGAATAATTGCATGACACAAATCGACGAGAAGGTTCCTTGATTGTTTAATTCTTGCTTGAGGACGGATACGGGTAGAGTATGTCATTTCGAAGCAGGTGGTCGGTGTCGTGGGGCTCTCTATTAGAATCTACTTGGTTTTAAGAATGCCTGACTCGAGAGAGCGACGCTGCTATTTTTAAAAATACCTCACTATATGAGATACACTAAAGTTCTAAGTATGACTATGTGTTACAGTTATTTATTTGTACTGTGGGTTGCAAAGAGACAAGACCTAATGTCGATAAAATCTAGTAGGAAGAGTTTGTATATTAAATCAGGCTATTCTTTTTAATTTTAACAGGGAGCGCGGTAGAGTGTGTAAGTTCTCAGTACACACCGTTGTTATCCTTAATATGTATATTCTTAAGGTCAAGATTGACCCTACACTGAGACTTTGGATGAGACTGGCTATAAAAATTTTAACTATTTTAGTTAATTAGAAAAATATCTAGCTTAGAGATAATAAATATATTCAATTCAGACTATTCATTAAGCATAACCTACTAATTAGGCCAAAGCAATATGAGACCAAACCATCCTCCGCAAAAACAGCACACACACCCCATGTTTCGCTGAACAAAACTCTTCCCAATGGGAGGCCTCGGCTGAGGTTGTCGTCGACCGGCACAGTTCGCCTATAGGCGCTGCCTGCCTATAAGCTCAGTCGAACACCTGTATCTATGGGCCCGCTCCAACTAATTGTGCATCAGGTTCATTGGGAACTTTTGTCTTTATTACCACCGGATGTTTAACCAGACTATATATGTGCAGTTTCCCGCCCCGCCGCGTACGCCCGCAAGCGCGCAAGTTTTATTCCGAAGCTCGGAGATTTAAATTATATATATTACTGATTAGTTATATTATATTATATATATCGTCGTAAATTGCACTGCTCTATATATAGCTAGTATACTAAAGTATGTTAGCCTTATAAAAATAATTAATAATACATTATTATTTTATTTAAACCTTAAAATATGATAGGAAGTTACGTTATACTCAATGTAATAATTAAAATATTATACGCTATGTATGTAGGGTGTGTGTTGGTGAAGTAGGGCGAGTAGTGTCATAGTGATTCCTCGCATATTGTGTGAATGAGGGCTCAGACAGTATAACTAGTGTGGATGTGATCGTGTATACAGTGTGAGGACATCGTCCCCCTATGTGTCAATCTCTTTCTCCATCTGAACCAGGTGAACTGCTTTACTAGAGATGAATCGAGATAATAGCACGCGTGGTCTATTAAAGCATATGCACATCAAATTTGTGTTTAGTTGATGTCTATCTAAAGATTTGTATACCACCAAAGCTAATACACTCAAAGCTAAGTTATTAATAGTGAGTGCATCTAAACGCTGTGAAGCATCAAAAAGCTGAGGCATCTGAAAAAAGTTGAGGAGCAATAAAAAAGCTTGAAATCACCTCAAAAGTTGGAGTGTATTAAAATCTGAGGCAACAAAGTTGAGGCAACAAATGCGAGCGAGTGCACAGTACGGGGCAATTCACAGAATATCGTACGTGGTTTGGATCGTATCTGTGTAAGGCTGTGTTGTGTGTGATGTGTGGTGTGTGTTTTTTGGCGTATGTGGTTGTGTATGGTGTTCTAAATAATAATATAACAGACTTAGGAACATAACGGTAAAATAACACTAGAGTATAATAATAAATATTAAGAATAAAACTGTTTATACTAGTTAAATTGGAGTTACCGTTATCATGTGATAACGTGCTATAGTTGTGCTGTTTGTGTGTGTGTGGTGGTGTGTGGTGTGTGTGTTGTGTGTGTGTGTGTGTGTGTAGCTGTGAGTAGCTCATGTGTGCTATCTAAATAATTGTCTTTTAATATGTAACAATGGCACATTGAAGTAATATCACACAAGCTTATATTAATAAAAGATGAATAGAATAAAAAATAGTATTTAATACACACTTATTTTTTTAAATGCGCACTATATGTAAGAAACTGATTCGTGCTAGTCGACGTGGTGCTGTGTTTCGTCGTTGATTGTGCTGTGTCGAATGTTCTAGTGCTGGTGGTGGTGTCTCTAATATGCGTTATCGGCTTGTGTTATACACATGAGCTATAAATTAACACCATAGCACTTGACACGTAAAGCTCAAATAACACTAACTTAATTAAATTTATTATAAATAAATATTCATAAAACAGAATAAAATGTTTTCAATAAAGAAATTATTACAATGTTTATTTCACGTGAGGGTGTGTCGGTGTGTGTGGCGCTGCCGCGTAACGCGTGTGTGTGTATGTGTGTTCTATAATAATATTTCAAATTAGCGAGGCGGAAATATTGACGCCATAGCGAAAGAGGAGCGTGCATCGCCGCGGGCGAGGCACACGCGGAAATATTAGCCTGCGGGTGCTGCACGCGGCGTGGCGTGGGACGCGCGGATCACCCGCTGCTGTGATGCCGCGGGTGGCCCTACCTTTAAGCGGAAAGAGTCCGCTGCTTCTTATGCGCTGAGCCCTGGTGGCCTGTGAGCGTCTTACTCTGACTACGTGGCCTATTACATTGAGGTACTCCTCCTAGGCTGGAAATCATCTAATAAGTCTCATACCTCAATGTAAAGTCTACTTATTATAATTGATAAAAATAATTTGAATATAATCTCTATTCAAAAATATATCTACGAGAGTTTTAGAGTATCAACCAATCACTCTCACACATCTGTCGCACCGCTTTTACAGCTAAAATGACTATGATTTTAAAATGGGTTTGGGTCTAAAAGATAAAAATAAACATACCCAGTTCTGCCTCGCTTTAGCAATTTTTAAAGAGAAACAAACGTTAATTTTTCGAAGGACGTTTAAATAATATCTACGTATAATCACATACTGAAGTACATAAAACAATTTATCAGGATTACACTCTGAGCGTCAAATTCATCAAGTAAGGTGAGAAAATGTTAACTTTGTATTATCGCTGCTTATATCAAGGGAATTTGCTTGTTAGTGAATATTTGTTTGTTTGTTTGAAAATAAAATTAATTTAAATAAAAAATTTTATATATATAACTAACATAATGAATTTTTGTTCTATACGGGAACAGTAACTTGTTGACCTGTTGTTAGTGAATATTTGTTTGTTTGTTTGAAAAAAAATTTTATCATATTCAGAATGGGTCACAATTTAATTCATGAATCAGGTGATTTTGCTTATTGAATATATTTTCTCTGAGACCTCCGAGTTATCATAGTTCACATAATCGATCCTGAGAGATGGTTAAGTATTGCAATTTTCAAATATTCTTCGGGCTTCCAAATCTTTTTCACTTGTGCAGGTAGTTGGCTTAACCATAAAAAAAGAACTTTAAATGATTGTGAAACGGTATTGCTTTTGTATCAGTTTGTTGCAATACACATTTTAGATTGCATTTGCCTCAAGTTATTCCTTCTGATAAACTGAACCAAGGTCCAGCTTCGGATTTTACAGCAAGTTGACAATATTGTACATATTTTGAAAATATTTAAATATGATTTAGTATTTAATTTTATCGGAATGCAAAATTTCTGATACGAAAAGAAAAATTAATAAAAAAAGTTAATGATTAGTATAGAAATCTAGAAGTAACCTTACTCAGAACTAGTTGTAAAGCTGAACCTTTAACTTTACTTGGATACTAATGTGCATTCAGAATTAAGTATAAAATATATCTGCAATTTTGTGAAGCTTGTTTAAACTTTTCCGTAAACTTCCTGGAAGGGTGGGAGGGAACTGCAATTTTTGTTTTATTAGTTCTCTGGGATCTACTTTGAATTAGACCCTTAAGAATGATATTCTATTGTTATCTATCTACTTTCGATATCTACCTATCTACCTATCTATCTTTCTTTTCTAGAATATTCGACAATTTCAGAAGTATATCAGCAGAAAAGCGATAACGTAAATAGTATGGTCTAATGAGGATTTAATTTCTTTGATAAATTCAGCTTAATCTACTAAACATATAACACCTAAAATCATATCTCATAAAGAGAAAAGATGTTTAAAGGTCCGTACATAAAGTATGTATCGTCACACAAACGCGACAATAAAAAACGCCGCGATTTAAACGCTCTTTATATCCGGTGCCTTAAGAACACCTGTTCTAAAGCAACTCTCAAACCTTCTTTTGCAACATCAAGACTTTAATTAGACATTAAGAAAATAGACAGTAAGAAGCCACATGGGCCTGTCGAGACTGTCCCAGTCAACCCACTAACCAAACATGCTCATGCTAATCCACAAAGAACAAACCCCATAAGAAAGATCTCGAAAAATTATTTCCAAATCTGAGACATTAAGATATTAAGACATTAAGACATTAAGGAAATAGACAGTAAGAAGCCACATGGGCTGTCGAGACTGTACCCAGTCACCCACTATACGCAAACATGCTCATGCTAACACAGAAAAAACCCCAATAAGAAAAGATCTCGAAAATTTATTTCAATCTGAGACAGTTAAGACATGTAAGGACATTAAAGACAGTTAAGAAGAATGGCAGTAGGCACATGGCCTGTCGAGACTGTCCGTCACCCACTAACCAAAATGGCTCATGCCCTAATCCACAAGAACAAACCCAAAGAAAGATCTCGGAAAATTATTTCCAAATCTGACGACATTAAGACATTAAGAACATTAAGAAAAATAGACAGTAAGAAGGCACATGGGTCTGTCGAGACTGTCCCAGTCAACCCACTAACCAAACATGCTCATGCAAATCCACAAATAACAAACCCCATAAGAAAGATCTCGAAAAATTATTTCCAAATCTGAGACATTAAGACATTAAGACATTAAGACATTAAGAAAATAGACAGTAAGAAGCCACATGGGCCTGTCGAGACTGTCCCAGTCAACCCACTAACCAAACATGCTCATGCTAATCCACAAAGAACAAACCCCATAAGAAAGATCTCGAAAAATTATTTCCAAATCTGAACTATTAAGACATTAAGACATTAAGACATTAAGAAAATAGACAGTAAGAAGCCACATGGGCCTGTCGAGACTGTCCCAGTCAACCCACTAACCAAACATGCTCATGCAAATCCACAAAGAACAAACCCCATAAGAAAGATCTCGAAAAATTATTTCCAAATCTGAGACATTAAGACATTAAGACATTAAGAAAATAGACAGTAAGAAGCCACATGGGCCTGTCGAGACTGTCCCAGTCAACCCACTAACCAAACATGCTCATGCTAATCCACAAAGAACAAACCCCATAAGAAAGATCTCGAAAAATTATATATCCAATGCTGAGACATTAAGAGACATTAAGCATAGGCAAACAATCTTTAAGAAAATAGACAGTAAAGGCAAGCCACAATGGCTGGTCGTAAGACTGCTCCCAGTCAACCAATAACCAAGCATAGCGTTCATATGCAAATCCAACAAAAAAACGAAACGGCCATAAGAAAGATTCGAAAAATCATTTCCAAATCTGAGACTATTAAGACAGTTAAGAACATAGAAAATAGAACATGTAAGAGCGCACAATAGGGCCTTGTCGAGACTGTCCCAGTCAACACACTAACAGACATGCTG
>JABUQX010094855.1:25000-26190 GCA_015478945.1 Trachelipus rathkii
TACAACACTCAATAAACTAATTCCCTTATAGTTCCTACAGTTCCCTTATCTCCTTTAATATTATATAAGGGTACTATTACCACTTTCCTACTATCCTATGGAACTATACCCTCCCTAAACGCATAACTTCCATAACCATTCAACCACTATCTATCCTCCATTCTCGATCATTTCAAAAGTAATTCGATTTATGCCTGCAGATTTACTATTCTTCAGCCTTCTTAATCTTGTAATTACCTCATCCCCAAAATAATTATTTCTTCTAACACCATCAAATCCACATACATTCACTATAACTTCTTGATTACTGCCATTGTTTTGTAGATTTTCGAAGTGTATATATATATATCTATTATATATATATATATATATATTATATATATATATATATTATATATATACTTTATATATATATATATATATATATTATATAATATAATATATATATATATATATATATATATATATGTATAATATATATTATAATATATATGTATAATATTTATATATATATATATATATATATATATATATATATATATATGATATATAATATATATATATATTAATATATAATATATAATAGTATGATTATATATATATATAATATATATCATATATATTATATATAATTATATATATATATATATAGTATATATATATATATATATATACTATATATATATATATAATTATTATATATATATATATATATGATATTTATTGCAAAATTGGGCTCAGCCCGAAGCAATAAATTATTGCTTCGAGCTGAGCCCAATTTTCCCTCCTCCCTAAAAATGGACATAAAATTCGGAATTTTCAGTCGATTTTGACTAGATAAACACCATAATGTAGCTTTTTGAAAATCTACCTTTTTGACATTTGTCGAAATTTTGACATTTGTCGAAATTTTGCCACTTGACATTTCGGAATGACTTTCAAACTTTGAAATATACAACAAGATTTGGACTAATTATCTTATTTTATTTAGGAACGGAATTTTGATATTTAATCCCATATCTGAGAAATGGTTCGATTTTCAAATTGAAAAATTTGGATATTTTTTTCCTCTGAAATTTTCAGGACATTTGTAGTCGGAAGAGATGCACATTTTTTAATTAGATAACTTCTTTATATATGCAGTAGTTTTGGATTTGTTCATGGATAAATTTTTTTAAAAAAATTTTGGG
>JABUQX010094856.1:0-24813 GCA_015478945.1 Trachelipus rathkii
CGTCGTATGAAATGCGCACCAAATAGAAAATCTAGTTAAGCCAGAGAAGAAAAGCAGAAGATGACGTAAGTCGAAGGGAAGTCCCCTCCTCCCCACATCTCCGCCTCATACCCTTAAGTACGAGCTCGTCGTAGCCAAAAAAAAAATCCAAGCCAGATCTCCAAACACAGCAACGATGCCCACACTGTGTTACCCTCAATAATAACAAAATAATATTATTATAAGAATTAACATTATAAAAATAATAATAAAAATCATAAATAATTAATACAATAATAATATATTAATATTAATAAAAAATAGGGCATAATATAATTTTTAAATCTTTTTTAAAAATAATAAATAATTGACTCGAATAATAATAATAATAAATACTCCTAGAGAAACAATAATCGATTTAATGTTTATAAAGGAATAATCTCCAAAATCGAAATTAATGTGAAAGTATTATCTGTAAACTGAATAAATTGAAATATAAAACATGTATTTTATTTTGTATCTGATTTTATTATTATATTTTTATTTTACTTCTTATCATTATTATACATTCTTCTTACTTACTTCTTTTATTTCTCTTTCTCATACTGGTTATATTTGCTCGTCTCTCTCCTCTCTCTCTCTAACTCATAATTCTAGCCACTCTCCTTGTCACGTCATCTAATCGATAAACAATTAACAATCTCATACATGCAATGTCTGCTAGTCTCTCTCTCTCCTGCTCTTCCTCTCTGTCGTGTTAGTCCTCACGTTGTGTGTCTCTGCATTGAATTATAGCTGTCTGTCAGACCTTCCTCTCTCTCTTTGAGTCTCATCTCATCTCTCTCTCCTGTGGTCTGTCTGCTCGGTCGTTTTATCCTCTACTCATTTCAACACGAAACATTGCTTAAGTGTTATATATTGGAGACCAAAACTGATTAATTCATTACAAAACAGGATAGTCAAGATCAAATATCGGAGTTGGATATCATGGTATATATATAGTTCAGACTTTCTCTGAGACTGGTAGTAATCATAATGCTGTTAATAAAATTTTCAGTATACTTCCACCTCCATTTAAGTTTTTTAAGCATGTTTCTACTTTTTTAATATATGAAAAATAATGGAATATTGATAGAAAAAAATTATTATATAATAATATAATAATAATAGACTTCGAGTTTCCCCTTAAAATTAAGTACCTCCTAAATCGAACACATCATCATTCAAAGTCATATGTATTCGTTCAATTGATTATTGTTTCTATCACCTAGAAAACTCTAATTCTATAATCATTAATTTTAAGTTTTTAATTAAAAATATATATTGAATTAAATGTTATTTGATTCTGTTTTTAAAATCATTCTAAATATTCTTTAAAAAATACACAACTTAATAACGCAAGTAGAACTAATTATACTAGTTTAAGTTCTGCTTCCTTTTATTTTAATAATATTATTATCCTTCTTATGGTTTTTAGCGTGCTCATAATATGTAGACTCAAATGGGTCTATTGCACGATTCTTTTCCGCGAGATGAACATGTGACTGCGTGTACTGGTTTCTGGAATTAATCTTGATTTTAATATTCGCAATTCTTGTCCGAGACAATTCACAAGTTAAATGGGCAAAGATCACTTTGAATGTTACATGGTGGTCGTTAAGCGGAAATTTATCTACAATAGTCTCATATCTAAATCTCAACAGTATATATGATATAGTAGTATGTTATATAATATTATATATTAAAGAAATTACATTACAATATTACTTATATATGGTATATATATCTATATATTATAATTAATATTAATAATAATAGCAATACTAAATATTTATAGAAATCTTTTAAATAACTAAAGGTCATAAAATAAAATATATAAATCATTTTTAAATCTCTGTTTTAAATAATATAAGCTATATATTTAATTATATGAACTTACTTTTAAAGATATATATATATAAATAGGGATATATATATAGGCTCCTCTTTTTCTAACATAACTTCAATAATTTAGTAAAAAAAAAATTTCAAAATGAATGTGTATAAAAAATTTAAATTTTTATTTCATAAACTATGAAATGGATATTATTATTATAAATTCTATTCTCATAATATAAATGGATATTGAACACATTTATTCATTTTTGCATTTGTTTTCATTTCTTTGTGAATTGATAATTAAAAGCTTTCCATACAACAATGACAATATTGCATGAGGGGAATTTTTTGTATTATGATTTACAAATACCACTATGGGCACTGGACACTTATGTTTTGTATCTCTGGAATAATTTAATTTTTAAAAAATATTACACCATGAGGATTATAATTGATATAAATGGGTAAATTAAGTTGTTTAAAACAACCACATGTTCTAAGAAATTTAGTAACAATTCATTAATACTGTAATAATATTTATTCTGGAATTATTTTATTTCTCTTTTAGTAGTGGAATTTTATTTAATATAATTATGAATAAAAACTCAAAGCAGTAGAACCTGACCATATAACCAGTATTCATCTCAAACACGTAGGAACAAATGCTATCACAGCCCTAATACAAATATTTAACGTTGCATGGCAAACCAATGCTCTACCACCTTTATGGAAGCACGCACATATAATACCAATATTAAAACCAAACAAAATATATCATTACTTTCTACAATATCTCAAAGTAATTGAAAATTTAATCCACACTAGAATTTTCCCACTTATCCCTGTATCAGACTTCAGACACAACTTGGTTTTCGAACAAAAGCACTCTACTACCAATCTCCTTACAGATCTAACCCAACACATTCTCACAGGTTTTAACCAAACTTCCCCACCCACCCTGACGTAATCTCCTTGTTGAAATAGACATCAACAAGGCATTTGATACATTCCCCCGTCACCTTTTAATAGACAAAGTTTTAAAAACAGCCATAACCATCAAAGAAAAAAAAAATAATAGCAAATTTCCAATAGAAAAATTGGGATTAAGATACGGTAAAGACAAGGTCACGGACCAATTTAATAAGATGAGAGAATTTATCAATATTGCAAAGAAGCAGGAGGAAGATATGCGGACATTCATTGAAAGGTTTGGAAGAATGTATAAAGAATGCGAAACAGCTGGAGGAGGGACTATGACAGAAGGTATGAGAGAATATCCTCTTCTAGAGGGAACGGGCATAGATGAAGATGAGAAACAATTGGTTTTAACCAGTTGTGGAAAAGAGGCAATTTCTTTTGAAGTAATAAAAACGATGTTAAGAATATTTCCTATGGGAGTAACAACATTGAAGAAAGAAAGAAAGGAAACTGAATGGGAATGGTGGAATAGACCAACTAAGGAGGAAAAAGAATACAAGGAAGAAAAAAAACCTATGAGTAATGAGGTGTGTAATATGGGATCAGAATACCATTATGCACAAGCATGTCCCAAAAAAATGAATAAACAAAGTATAAATTAGAATAAAAATAATAAGTATTTAGATGAGTTGAAATAAAAAAAAAGTATGATAATAAGTGAAGATATAGACCAGCTTTGCTTGTCTGTTTATTAAAAAAGCGTGTAATTTATTTGAAATAATGATATATGGAGACAAAGTAAGTGAATTCTAGAACACAGGACTAATTGTACTGACTCTTTATTTTAGTGGGAAGGTAGGTAATATAGACTAGGCAGTATAGATATAAGTGTGGAAGTTATGTTAAGTGCAAGGAGATAAAGAGTAATATGAGAGAACAATGAATGTAATAAAATAAAAATATAGTGAAAGTTCAAATATATAAAAAATGTTATCGTAGTTATTTAGGTAAGGATAAGTAAATAATATGATAAACCATTAAAAGTAATAGTTTACTCTATTCTTTTATACTTTTCTATTCACTTTCCTCTTATTGCCCCTAAGATTTTGTGGTAATATATAGCGTTAAAGGTGCTATTAACAAGCTAATCGGAATAGAAAAGCTCATATCAGGGTTTGCCAGATAGAAAAATGAGATACATGACAAGATATCTGTCTAACGAAGAAGAAAAAGACCACTTACCGCACCCACCGGGCTCTCTCTTCTCTAGCGATTATATTATTTGTTTGTACGACTCGAGATAAACAGAGAACGAACACTGAAAAAAACCCCATCACACTCGACTTATGGAGCGTATTCTTTTCGCTACGGGCGCGTTTTTCTTCAGCGATATTTGTGAATTGATCGTCACACAGTGTAAGGGTCACCCATGGTTTGTTTGACCAAACAACCTGAGTGCCCCCATACAAAACCTAGCCATTCTCCCTATCCATGCACCTTTATAATCTTCGCTCTATAGCCTACAACTCATCTAATTTCTCTCACCTTCAGGTACAATTCGTTTCCCGACTCTGAACTCCAATTTCCTATTCTGGATCTCTCCCAAGCCGGTCGGGTACACCTAACACACTCACCACTTTACTATCGCTTAACCATAATTACCGACTTATCATTCAATCCATCTCCTATATGACCAAACTATATATATCAACTAAAATATTTACATATTTATTCTCTCATTTACCCTATATTTATCTACATAGCACTATAATAATATCTTCTAAAATATTTGAATCACCATTGATGTTCATAATTAATTCTTTTCACTAACTTTGTATCACTAATAATGGAGTGCAATAACTGAATACACATGAATTATTATATAGATCTCATATACTTCTTATTCTAGACCATATTCTTACTACTCAGTCAATAACTACATAGTATAAACAACTACTCCCTTAATGTGATAAGACTCACTTAGCTCAATCTAAGACTTATCCCTTTACATATACCAACGATTTAATTGCACCACAACCTTCCTGCCATCACATATCATTAACCTTATCCTACTACACTCTATCATCATTCTCCTCCCTTCTCATCACAAACACATATTTACCCTATAAATATATATTATTATACATTGCAGGACATAACTTTGTTACCAGACTTGACCTTTCATCCATTCTAACATAACTACATATTAACTGAGTGTGAGACTGTTCCTCTCACTTACAACAAACTACTAATAACCTTACTTTATATTCATTACGTTTACTTTTTCAAACCCTCCTTTATTACATACCCTGGCCAAAATCTCTCTACATAATATATAATTCCTCTTCAAACTTACTCTTCAGATTCGTCCACGCAGTACCAATATCAATCCGCAATATAAATAAGGTATAGGGCTATAACTCACCTCCACTCATTCAATCATATTCCATATCATTCTATAACACCCATTTCCTGCCATCCCCACCATGATATTCTTTACAATATACACTTTATTTTCTATTAATTAATTATTTGAATATAAACCTTAATAAGGGTAGTAAACATTAAACACATAACCTACTGTCTCACTCCGCTTTATAATCCTTAATACAATCACCATTGGAACAATTATTACTTTAAAACACTACGCTTCATACTATTATTATACGTCATATACAATACTTTGAATTTGTCACTATTTTCTCGCCTACCACAACACCAAGTATACTTTTATCTATTTCCTATATAATAACAATCCTGCTCATCAATTTAAAGCTCTATACCTATAATAATATCTAATTAATTATCTCCTCTAGTTGCAAATAATAACCTAAATTAATATAATAATATATACATTCAATACACATCAAATTATATACTACTCTAATAAAATGTTTTGTGATTTTTGATCTTTCTTACATTAAAAAATCGCGCACCATCATGATTCATTTGTCACCATTCCGCTGCGCTCAAGTAGTCACTCTGACCCCGCGCATTCTCTCATATATCTCGGCACCCTCCAAAATCCCAGAGAAGACAAATGTAAAGAAATATAACTCCCCTCGAACTCCAATAAACTTATTACCCCATAATTTCATTTGGAAGGCGCAGTTCACTCTTTTGTGCTCTCCTTAACAAGGTTACTATTACCTGTAGACTCACTCCCTTTCTCCAATCCCTTGGAACTATACCCTTCCATAATACGCATTTATTACACTAGCACACATATCAACTTTTTCCAAATCAATCACCACCGTCCTCTCCGCTCGGATCTCTCTATCATACTTTCACCAGTAAATTTTGCATTTATACCGGTTGCAGTATGATTTTACCATTCTTTCTCGAACTGATATCTTTAAACGTCGTTAACACTACACATTTTTAACTCAACTTAACACCTCTATAGAGCTTTAACTAATCTCCCTGCAAATCCGCTCATTTTATTAAATACCTATTTCTAAAATTTAGTTTAGCAAAATACAAAAGAACCTCACACACATTCACTATACATCTTCATTTATTCTAATGGCTAGTTAATGTATAATATAAAATTAAGTCCACAATAGGAGTATTATAAATCTTTATTTAAAACTAGTTAAAAAGTAATCTAGAGGAGATATTACCATTGGTTGGTATGGATTATTGAAAACCCTAATGGAAAAGGATTGGAAGAGATGAGTGTTAATATGAAAAAATAGTTATTTTTAGGAAATGTTTCAGATCTAGAAATAATAATTATAGTTAGTTATATATATATGCGAACAAACCAATAAAAAAACTCTAAATTAGTTCTAACAGTCCTCCAGTGAATAACCTCGGATATGGAGACATGTTGCTACACAGATTTGAAGATGATTTAAATGAATGCCTTCAAAAACATCTACGTTCTCATGGTTTTGTGTAGCTGCACATGTACTGACAGAAAGAAACAGAAAAGAATAACCAATAAACTGAATGAGAGACCCTTTAAAGATGATTTATAATCATATCATTGTTGCTGATCCCGAGATTCCATCTTTTGGACGATAGGATCGGTCAAATGAGGAATGGGACATAGACCTCTCTCGCGTAGGCTACTCAGCTATGCGTCAGGAATCCACGCGAAAGTGCGACTGGTAGCAAGAATATGGAGTTGCACCAACCTCCTGCAGCCCCACTAACAGTAGAATTGCTCTTGCAAGATTGACGTCTCGAGAGTGAAGTGCATATTGTATCGATCGATGATTACTTAATGATCGCACGTGATTTGCGATGAGTCATCTCTGCTATACAAGTGTAAGAGAGATTCCTTATCTATGTCATGTGATCTCAATTTACGTTCAATCGTTGCGAAGTTAGTTCATTGCGTTTTGTATGGTAATGGATGTGTGTTGCCCACGATAATGTCTCTAGATGCTCAATGGAAGAGACAATGAGATGTAATACACCAATTGCTGCTCGGTGGGTTTCCTCTGTGGCACTCAGAAAGAACACTGGGATGGTACCTGTCTCGATCATCACAAGGTTTTATCGTGCGACTAATGATGATGCTGCCGGCAATCATCCTACAGACATTCGTTCTAATCCACGGTGAAGTGATTCTAAGAGGAGCACGTTTTTGCCCGGTACGTAGCGGGCAAATACAAGGAGAGAAATAGTGTGGCTCAGCTGTTGTCTACAGATCAATTTATTCTCGTCTCTCGAGAAGTATTCTTATAATATCGTTGAGACTGTACTCTAATTTCATTGCACTATTTTTTGTTTCGTGGCTCGGGTCTGTTATTGATGTAAGAGTAGGTGTATATATCTCTAAGGGTACAAGGGGAAGGTATGGGGGACTTTCCTTTCAACTTACGTAATCTAGTCTCTCCTACTATTAAGACTATTTCTATTTGCGTGTCTTTCGTAAGGCTTGGTATGCTCGGGCCTTCCCCATGCAAAAATTGCGAAGTCATAAAATGAAACGCAATAAAGTGACTTTCACGTTGTCCTTACCGTCTATGTCAGTTCATTCAATTAATAATTTTACTTAATAATTAGTTTGGACAAATAGTTATTCATTTATAGAAACTATATTTTTGCAACCACTGGAATCATTCATTAAATTATGATATTTAAAATTATTATTTTATGATATGAATTAAAATTATTTATAATGAGATATAAATAATAGTATATTGATTTTTAATAATTCTTTATCTCTACATAAAATTTATAACCTTTATATTTAAAAAAATAAAAACCATTATTTATTATTATTACATTACCTTTTTATATTATTTTTTCATATATAAATATTTTTTTTTATTAGAAAAAACAAACAATTAAGTTTGATATAGTTTTATTTTTTTAACTGATAGCTGACATACCATATGTCTACTTCTAAAATAATGGATAAGATATATAAATTATGGAAAAATAATATATAACGAACATCTAAATAAAAACAATTTCTCTTATGTCCAAAAGGATTCTGCATATATTTAACTATTTACAGATCTTTTTTTAAGTCTATGTATATTTATCCACTATACACTAATAAGTATTACTTACCTTCTATATATTGATTAAATGAGTATGATAGTTAGTTATTATTGCTTCGATCATATTTAGCTCGCTAAATATATTTACCTTTCTATCCTGGGAGGCGATCATTAACTGAATTTTGGAGGGATATTTACTCTACGGGGAAAGGATTACTCAAGCTTGCAGAGTGATATGATATTTGACATTTTTATCAAAATATAACTTCAAGAGAGCTCTTAGCCAATGTCATTTCTTAACATAGCAGAGATGCGAACTTTCACAGGAAAAGATAAGTGCTCATAAGCCATGTGTGAGTGTGATTCCCTCATTATAACTATAAATTCTCAATATAGGTGATTCCCAAATGATCAGAACACCCCCAGATGTAGATGTTAGATTCCCATATAAAGTACATCTAATGCTCTCTTAATGAATAATTAAATAGTGAGAATAATTAATAAAATAATATTTCTTTTGATAATATAATTGAAATAATATAATAAAATTATATTAAAGTGAAATAATAACAATAAAAAATTGAATATATAAATAAATTATTTGTAAATCATCTTCATTTTAACTTTTTTCTCCTTTTTCCGATGTTTATGATATGCACCTTTCCTCTAGTTGTGAGAGAGAAGAATAGAAGAAAGATGAATAATACTAATTTATTAACTTAAATAATATATTATTCTATATTAAAATTAATAATTATTTAATAATAATTTTGAAATAAGAAATAAATAAAATACACGCAATTAAATTATTAATAATATTGATGAAATTAATTCTTTAATTTATACAAAATTAATTAGATTATATATTTAAAATTTAATGTACTTTATTAAGACACCACCTTACTACGAAAAATGACAAGAAAATGTTGAGAGGTTTATGTGAAAAACAAATATATTACTGAGAAAATGAAACGAGAGTTAAAGAAATAATATAGTCTGAATATTATATCTCGCATAACAAATTATACAACGCAATACAAGGCGTATATCTCTGTGTTTGCCGAAATAAGGATTCTTTCAAATGTAATTTATTTTATCGCTGCTACTCAGTAAGTAATGACCTTTATCTCAAAACTTAGTGCTGTTCCTATAACCTCAACTAAGCAATGTTTCACCTATCAGCTTCTGGCAGAATGACAACTTATATCTGTGTATAGGGTGCTCTTGTGAGACAAATATTTTGGGCCCATAATACTTGTCTAAGCTTAAGGAAAACATTGCTTGGTGTAACAACAACAGTACAAAAAGGCCAACAATCTTAAGGCTCAATAATACCGGTAAAATATAAAATGAGACTCACCCGATGGCCAAGTGTCCATTTCTTTGATACATCTAATTAAACAATAAATTCACGGGATATAGTCTCAGGCATAAAATACAGACATGCATTAATATATTACTACTATTTAAAATTTTGAGCTTCACAAGCACGTTATTCAGGTTTTCAACAATTAAGTAGCACAGACTCCTGACCAGATTTTTAAATGCGACTTGAAGCATTCTAAGACAATTCATATTTAAACTCACCCAAAAGATCTGTCACTCTATAAAATAAAGTAGAGAGATATGACACCAAAGTTGTATATTATAGTGTAAATATAAAGTAAAGCTAGGGTGGGGTGAAAATATTTTGAAAACACCTCATGCATACAAGGTAACCACTAAGAAGCTTACCTAGCGAGAGGATCGTCTATGTCTAGTTTATCATCAACTTACTAATTCTTTACTCAGATATACCGAAATAATATATAATCGCAACTGAAATATTAAAGATAAAAAAGGAAGTACATATTTAAGTTATGAAAATTTTACTATAGTTGTATTCCTATAAAAAATACTTTTTATAATAATAAGTGCAGAAATTGAGACAATTAATCTTTATTTTTTTATTATTTAGGCGTAATAAGCATGCATTTAGATTTTATAAGGTTAATAATAAATTTATTAACATTATTTCAAGTTTCAATACATTTCGTCACTTTCTGCATTGTTATGGGCAACTCCTAAGTCAGGGTCAGTAAAGAAAGCTACCAGAGCATCTACATACATAAACGAAGTATATCCATGAACCGTATTTGCTATGTCACTAATGCGTATTAGAAAAAACAAAAGGACCCAGAATACCGAACAACACAGGCTGAGAATGCGAGGAATTTCTAAGAGAATCAGATTTGTCTCCTGTTCACAAAGTAAGATTTAATAAGCTCTAAAGGAATGACCCCCTATATCATGCAATTCCAGTTTTTTCAAAAGACGGCCATGAGGAACAGTGTCAAATGTTTTGGTGTAGTCAAGAAATACTGAAAAAATAAAGTTTAATTTTTTTTTCCAAAGTTTTATTAGGACAGATCAAACAAAGTGAAACACCACTATGTCTCAGATTTTGATGGAAATTGGAATATAGATTATTTCACCTGGAAAAGGCACTGGTGCAAATAAAAAAAATATGACAAACAGTTTTTGAGTTTAGCAATATAGTGGAAAGTGGAACACTACTAAGTGAGTGACAGATTTTAGCCATATAAATGATAAATATGGATCGTTTTTAACCTGAAAAAGGCACTGGATGCAAAATAATAAAAATCTGCTGGTACAAAACATTCCTTTGATTTAATAGTGAATGTGTAAAAAGTTTTAGGATTTAACTGAAGGGCATCTTCAAGCCATCTTTAACTTTTAGATTTGTGTCTTATAAGATTAACTATTAGAATGCGTAATACTTGTAATTAGGCAATAATAATAAAGTTATAAATAAATATTGTGGAGAATGAAACCTTATTACATTTCTTTGCAAGCGATGGCTCCAGACATAGATTGAAATTCTTACATACATTCATTTATACTATATATGAACGTACAGATTATTTATATAAGCACACCACACACAACGCTATATACTCACTACAACATAACACATCAACACACACACACCACACTCACATACATCACACACAATATATATATATAAATTTAATAATAAAAAAAGAGAAGCATATACAATTTATATTAATGTGATATTAATATTATATCGATATATATATATATATATATATTATAATATATATATTATATTTATTATAAATATATTAATATATATGTATATTATTATTATTTATATATTATATATATATATATATATATATTAATAATATATATTATATATATATATTAATATATATATTATATATATATATATTTAATAATTAATATATATATATATATTATATATTATATATATATATTATATATATATATTAAACAAAAAAAATTTTTTTTTTTTTGAAGATATTGTCTGAATAATTTTTTAATTATTTTTTGCATTATAATTTATCAGTATGTATTATATTTTTCTAAAGTAAATAACAATGTAAAAAGATGTGGATTTCAACCATTATATAGATCATTAATTGGCATATAAATATTTATATCATTTCTATTTTTTTGAGTTTAATAATTAATATAAATATTAATTCAATTTTCATTACCCTATTAAATAATCTAAATGGTTGATATCCTTAATTTTTTACATTGTTTCTATTTGATAATAGATAAAAAGTTTGTGAAATTAATTATAATGCAAGATAAAATATAAAAAGTATATATTAATCTTCCTAGGTGACTCATCCAACAATAATTGAGAATAATTATTAAAAATATGAGGACTCATATTTTATCCATTCATTTAACAGAATCGTTAAACTGGACAACGTTTAAAAACGGGAAGTGTCGTTCTCACATAAATTATATATATTTAATTAATTTGGTTAAATTTGAAAATTAATATAATAATTATGAGCCTATATAAAATTTAAGGGGTTGAAGTTCACTCCCCATAAACTAACTCTTTATAACTCCATATAACTAATAAAACCTTGTTTTATATATAAATAGGTAATTATTCCTTCATCTAGAGCATTCCAGGTACAGTGAGATATCACATAAAATAAAAAACTCACCATAAATATTATTTAACCATTAATGTTCTAGAAAATTAGGTATATGTATATTATAATATTATAATATATAGGTCTCTTATAAGTGTTAGAACTGGTGTATTAAGTTATTTAGGTAAGTTATAAAACTATTTTATTTTATAAGTAGATTAAGTGTAACAGTTAAATTATAACTTCTTTTCTCGATTTCTTTATTAAGCAGGAAATGCTGAAACCTCAGGCAGCTATATATAAATCTTATTGACATAAATTACAAAATAAGTTGACTCACTATTATAAATTTTTGAGCTACTCATATCCTAGCTTGATTAATAAGAATTGAATTTTGAATTAGTAGGTTGTGTTCCATCTCATTGTGTGAAATAGTAAATACATAACTTTGTGCAAATTAATATATTTTACTATAATAGTAATAGATCTGGAGCCTTTTTTTGAGTTAATATAGTGGTTATTAAAGTTTTTGGGTATAAATAAGGCTTCACCATAAATATATCAATTAGGGTCATAATTCTCACCATTAAATTTTACAAAATTAATAACCTATACTAATGTATTATATTATATATATATATTTGGATAATATTCGTTTTGCATGCTGATGTTAAATTATTTAATAGTTTCTAACTCACTGTTAAAAAATGTTCTTATATTTTGTATATTTTCTCTCTTTAACTCCCCGCGTTCCCTTTGTGTGATGAATTCATAATTATTTTATAATAATATATTTGTGATTAAAAATATACATCTGAACTATTATCTATAATCTAAATGAAACTGTAAAAAGGGTGGCAAAGGTAAAAAAATGTTTGATAAATTTATTGGTTTTAATAAAAATATTCCATTTTTAATATTCATTTATAATAACAAAATAAGATTATCTAATGCTATAAATTTTACATAATTCATGATGTCCATAATAATAATAAAGATAATTTTCAAGGAAACTTTAATTAATATAATTATTTAAATTAAATATTTTAAACATCGTGAGTATATTTTTTTGTACTTGTACACACAAATCACTAGCTACAACAAACTAATTTTAGGTCTCTCACATCCCATTCTGTAGCTCCCATATTTTATAAGTTAATATGACAAGGTTGATATGACATAGGTTGAGTTAATTATTAAGATTCATTACAGTTTTCTAATCGTTTAATCTCAAGATTTTATTATATTCATTCATTATAAATTTTTTTATATATATATAATACTTTCCTACTTGCACATATATTGTTTATACGTTACATTAATATTGTCTTCATATTATATAGGAATAATTAATGTATTATAAATATTGAGAGTCTCAGTGTTGTCTGAGGGTATATAACAATACATATCATGTAAATAATGTATTAAATTATACATATACATATTAAAATACATAATAGATATACATGAAATAAAGATACTCTTTAGTTAAGAGGGATACTTTTAATTTTAAGAAGCAGGGAAATTATAGAGTTGTTACCGAACTCTTGTGTACTCTCTTTATACTATATCTATTGTAACATACTGTTCTACAGGGATCACAAGCCCCTTAGTTAATTTAATATATATTTTTTATTATTATGAATAATAAATAATATATTAATATAATTTTAAACTCAATTTATTATGACACTTTCAACCATTACATTAAACACCATTTAGTTCTATATACTCAGTTCATACATCAAATTATTTAAGGTATTAATTTATTTAATAAGATAATGAGAATGGAGTGACTTGCTTAAATCCTGTGTTGAATATAAAGAGTTCTGTATAGTAGCTTGAATAACCTGTTTAGGATTGTGAAGAATCTACTAATTATAAGTAAAGCATACAACTATAATTGGGTATGTGGGAGGCCTTGCATGTTTTTTAGTGTGTTTAGCATGTTTTCTCATAGGTGGGAACCTGCTTCATTAATATGCATAGTTAGGGACTTGCATAGTTACTTATTTATATTAATACACTACATATATAGCCTGCAGATATCTAATTAATGCTAGATGTAATACTAGATAAAATACTACATATAAATAAACATACATAATAAAGTAGAAGTTCAACTATTCAAGAAAAAATAATACACCAAAAAATGGAATCATTAAAAAACTAATTACCAGTATGACTACCTCTCATCTTTAGTATATAATATAACATAGCTAGTGCTCTGGATATATCTCGTATATTAATTACTTCCAATTATTTTAACCTACACTTATTTATGCACGAACATTATATAAATTATTAGATTATTTTATTCTACAGATATAATAAATTTCCATTAATTATCAATAAAAATATGACTGTCATCTCTAATAAATATAATATAGTCCTCTTATTTAATTATTTATGATTTTTTAATGGCACATTATCAAATGTTTTAGTGATTAGAAAATTTAAACATTATTTTAAGTGTTTATAAAAAAACTATAAATATTTCATACATCATCAGACATACTCATCGACAGCCATATGAAGAACTTGCTGAGAGTCCATCAGAAAAGTATTTATGACCTGGAGTGCAGACATTCTAGCCGAGGGTGACGAATCTCTCAAAATACACGTCATTAGAGATGGAGTTTGACACATAAGTTGGGGCCAATATCCAAATTTATTTTGTCGTCCTGCTTTCTGTTAAAAGAATAGAAAATTATTAATTGAGTGATTTAAGGTTTAAAATATTTAAGCTAGAAATATACTTAACTTTATATGTACTTATTATGAGGTATATGCATCAGTATTTAATGACATTAATAAGGAGTAAGTATTATAATTAAATTTATTTCCCATATAACGGTAAAAACAGTATGTGATACTACACAATATAACATAGTTTGACGAAAGAAAAACAGGTTCAAGTGCTTTGAGAAATAATAAATAAATATCTAAGTTATCTCAACAATATAAAAATTTATATATGCTAACTATAAAACCTACAAATGTCTCAGCAACTAATTGTATAACGTTGTCAAATACACTACTGATAAGGGTAGAGTGGAAAAACAAAACTTTGAATCACAAATGAATGAAAAACGTATAGTAGAATATTCTTATCTTACAAACCTTTTCAAAAAGAAAAAACAAAATATTAAACATTAAGGAGTATATGAATTATCGATTTTATCATGTGTCGAAGTGACTATTAATATGCTGAGAAATAATTTCAAATTGAACTCTAAAACCAACACCACTACACTCGCCCATTACATATGGTTACCCAGATTGGATAGGTTAGGCAAAGCAATTTTAAAGATTTTAATTTCTGATGTACTAATAAGATCCAACTTTATTTCAATCCATATAAGTGATCATTAATTGTACAGATTTTTAAACTTAACATCACAATTGCGTTAATGTATGTCACATAATGCACTATTTTTTATTTTATGTCTATATATTTTTTACACTTTTTACTTTTTCCTTTTCACTTTTCCATAAAAAATTTCTAGATGATGGACATAATGAAGTTTTTACTATCAAATTATATGGAGAATTATATCAGAGTCAAGATGAGAAAAGATTGGTAAGAATTAGTAATTAAGGGAGAATTGTTGGGACAAAAATTTCTTCTCACTATCTTTTGAGAGCTATGTGAATTGAACTACCCAAAGTATGGAAACACCTTTTGATCACTTAGGAAAAGGGAAATGCGGGACCTGTACAGAACTTACGAATGTTTTTGAAACTCCTAACCTCTTAGAAATAAACAATTTGGTCTTTAAATGATGGATAAAGACGAAAGTAAAGTCTTTTTATTTTTAATATTAGGAAAAGAGTATTGCAGGACCTGTTTCTTGCCGAAGACGTTCAATCCGAGATTACGAATTTGTATACTATCACCACTACCCTGTTTAGAGACAAGTAAACTTAAATAGTTCTCATTATTTTAGTAGAACACAATAAGAGCACTATTATCAAATAATGAAAGCTACTAATATCAAATGTTTACCTGATTGTGTAATATCTTCACATCACCATCATTGTAATTTAAATCTGGAATATACGGTTTATAAACTGGATTCATGATCGCTTGAGTTTTCATTTACTATTCGTGAATAAAGACTATATTAAAACTCCATGAGGATTTATTATAAAAGTGAGATAAATGGGTGTGATGCATTTAAAATAATATTACCAAGAACTTCTTCAGGAACACATACGATTAGATTGTATAAAATTACTAAACTAGAAACCAATAAAGCATCTTTATCCAATTTCATTTAAAGATGATAAAAATATGATTTCGTCATCATTAATAATTGTTTTTCCATTATACGTGCAAGTTAATTTATCTCCTGAATAGATCTTGTTCTTTCTGGAAGGAGATATGTTCAATGTATTTAAGTTATTGTCTTTATTGAGAGCATTTAACTTAAAAACTTTGGTTCTGGAATATAGTTAGTAATGTTGAAGATTTAATGATTCAAATATAGGCAGGTGAATGGACAAGCACGTCTTCTTGCGATGAGAACTTCATAGACACATAATGACACTTCACACAGAAGTTGCTCACAGGAGAAGTAAATAATTTTCGAGAACATGCTAAAATCAAAAAAGCAAAGGCTGTTCTTAATTAAGTATATAAATTCTAAGTAAAAAAGAAGGCCTTTTTGTTGAAACGAATATCTTTTGAGTGTCGAGTTATTGAGTTGAGTTAAAAAAAAAGAATGGCCTTTTTAAATTTAATGTTAAAATTTATCACATATATATATTATAATATAATACATTAATGAATAATATATATTAATTATTAATAATATTTAATATCATTTCAGCAAATAACACAGATAACAATTTTCTATATATATTAAATTATATAATTAAAATAATAATTAAATTAAAAAAAATAATAAATTTTGTAAAATAAATTAAAATTAGAATAGTGTACTTAATTAATTAATTACTAAAAATTGATTAAAGATTTTATTATGAATTTGTCACTTACAACTTCCACTAACCATTTCCATACATTTAGAGATATTATCTGTAGAAAAATATAGTTTTACTTTTTTAAATATAAATGTATTTAATGTATCCTAAAATATCGACTAATAATTCAACTTTTGTCAAATTTGTTAAAATGTAGCAGTAAATTTCTAAATGTAATATAATAAAAACTTAATCCCCAATACTTCTTTTAAGAGAGACGTCCCTTTATGTCATTAATATTCGAAGTGGAGCTAGAGGAATAGATTAATCAAATATGTACCTTTTAAAAGATTTCTAAATTAGTAGTAAATATATAATACCCAAGGAATAATTTATTAAGATTTTTTTAATTCAAATAATTAATAATAATTAAGTTATTAATAATTTTATTATTATTAACCGATGTTTTATTACCCAAAATATATTATGGTAAACAATTGTGTATCTAATAATATATTAAATGAATATATATATAATATATATATTATTAAATATATAATTATAATATAATATATATATATAATGATAATATAATAATATATATATATATATATTATATATATAATAATAGTATATTAATATAATATATATATATAAATAGTAAATATATTATAATAATAACTATATAATATTATATATTAATATATTATATATCTATATAATATATATTATATATATAATATTAACCTAAAGTAAATATACTATAATAATTTAAATATTAATAAAATTAATAAGGGTATATAAAATATAACAAAGAAAGGTATTGTCAAATGACGAAATCTCACTTCAAAGTACCTAGCTGTAATATGGCTGCATCGTAATATTTTTGTATAAAAAACTATTAAGTATAATATATTATATTTAATTTATTAATATTATATTAGAGGCAGGGCGTTATAATGTATATCTCTATATACCTGGTCTAAGTTATCAAATAAAACACACATCCTATAAATTATAGTTATTTCATTAGAGTCTAGATTTATCACTCTGGTGTAATGGTTATAAACTAATGATGATATGAGCTAAAAATGTTGAACCTCTCAAATTTCTGAGAACAAAAATATTTATCAACTTAATAATATAAGGTATAATAATAAACTTATAAAACTCTATATAAACAATAATATACTCCATAAATTCTCGTATATAATATTATTTATTATATACCTAATAAATTATTCATATTTTAGAGAGTGATTATATGTAATATAACGGGATTATATAACTTTAGATAATGAATATAGTACTAATATTGGCCTTCTGTTTTTTTTATATATGTAGGTAATATTAAATAATATATATTTTATATATCAACTCAGTATATTATATACAGTACCAAGTATCAATTTGGATAAGTGTACACTACCAAGTAATTATGATAGCTCTGTAGGTATAATATAAATATTATTCACCATTATTTCTACGTATATTATAAGAGGTTAGTATATTATTAAAATAAATATAGTAAATAAAGGAAATATTATATAATTTATATAACTAAATATTAATAAAATAATATTTATGTAATATATAATTAAGTGAAAATTAAATATTAACTTAAAGTAAAGATCGAAAAATGATTCTGAAAAGCTTGAAATCGATATATATTATATGATATAGTTAGGTTATAAATATTATTATATGTTATATTATAAAAAAAATATAATAAATTTATACTAGTGAGTTATCTTCAAATAAATCATTTTCTATTCAGAGAGATGATTCGGTAATAATACATTATATTGAAACGTGGAGTGAAAATAATAAAGCAAAATAATTTTATAAATACTCATAAAACAAATCAAAATTAATGGCGAAATATTTCTGGATTTATTTTTTTTTGTTTAATTGATAAGATTTATACTTGCTTTTTATAATTCAAATCAGTTATCTGTAAATTTAAAATCAAGATTTAGTCTAAGAGAAACCCGAAATTACTATAATCAATATATAGTTATATTGCACTAATTACTTTTGCCTAAAATTCTCATTTTTAAATTTTTTATTATAAAATTCTCAATTAAAAGACATTAATAGATATTGTCCTTGAAAATTTGATGAGTCATGATATACCATAGCTACTACCAATAAATGTCGTTTTTCATTTATGAGTGGTCAACGCCCATTTCAGACCTTTTTCGTTTATTCATATTCTCATCTATTATTATTATTATATTATGTCATATTATATTATAGAGAGTACTTATTATATTATTAAATTTATTATTTTTATTGATTTATTTAACTTAATCATTAATTTATTATTATTATTATTATTATATTATATTATTTATTGAGTATTATAATTGGCATTATTTATATTTAATTATATTTATTTATGGATTTATGTATTTTATTATTTATTACTATTATATTTATTATTATATTATTATAAAATTTTTGAAAATTATTATTAATTATAAATAGTATTCTTATTGAATTGATATGAAGAAAGTTATGCTTTATCACTAAGATATTTGTACTAATTTTAATTCATGTATTATAAGTATTCACATCATTATATATAGTATCTATTTGTACCAACACTTGAATTAAATTCTTAAATATTTAATTATTATTTATTATTATTGACAATAATTCTTATCGAATTATATAAATTTTAATTTATCTGATTATTTAAATAACTTATTATTATTATGCTATTATTAATTATTATTAATTAATATTCATATGATTAATTATTATTCTTATTATTAGTTAATTTACATTTCTTATTTTAATTATCTAGCTATATGTTTGCTTTTAAAATATATTATGATATCCAGTATATTTTTAAAGAATTCAAACATTTCTTCATTTTAATTTCCCTATACATAACTATTTTTGTTATATAATAATATTAATATTATTATTATTATTATTATTATTATTATTATTATATTATTATTATTATTATTATATTATTATTATTATTATTATTATTATTATTATTATTATATATTATTATTATTATTATATTATTATTATTATTATTATTATTATTATTATTATTATTCATCCTATTATTATTTTATTTCTTATCAATCAAGTAATGTTTGATGAATTAAAAAATATTATGCTTTGATTAACCGAAATCCATTAAATTATTTGCAATTAGACATACCCTTTTAGTTATTATTGTCCCATTAGGTTTTCAAGTATTACTATGCTTATTAATTATTTAGGGTAATTACCAGCTAATAACCTTGACCCACCTACCTGTCCTTTGACTGACCGTTACCCTATAGGCCTTTGGACCTTTTTTGAGAACCCTATGTTTTGAGAACCAAAACCTAAGACTAAAAAGTATTATTTAAAAATCCTTTATTAATATCAGAGAGGAGGTCAGTTGTCGTATCTAGTACTTTGAATGATAGGAGTGCGGGTCTGTTTGTGTATTTTCATTCTCGTGTTGGATTGTCAATGTATAATAGATAATAATAAAAGAAAATGTCCAAATTATTTATAAAAAAAAACTTGAAATATTTTAGTTAACCATTTGAGCGAATAATATAAAATGTAAGTGAATAATTGTTAATTTTAAATAAATGAAAATGATTTTATAAAAATATCATGTTTATGATTATGCAGATGAAGAACTGTATTAAGTTATTGGTTATCACTTATTGCCACTATCGCTACAGAGGATAGATGTATAATGAGCAGTAGTCAAGTATGAACAGAACGTGCATAGCTTGGTGTAGGGAGGGGTGCTTAGGGCTGTGACTCTTACTGATTTTTCTGAATTTACTTTCTTTAAGGTATCTGTGTAAAATTATTATGTTGTTTTAATAAAATTTTCATAATATATTTTACTAAAAGTTATTTAAAACTTGTTAGTTATAAAAATTTTATAAACACAAAAGTATTAAACAGTTAATAATAAATTCTTTGTTCAAGCATAATGATTGATTTATTATGAAGTTTTAAGAAACTTTGAAATAATTTTAGTTATAGTTGAATGAGTAATGATAAAGTGTAGACGGTGAAGCTGCGTTAAATATTTATAAAATGATTAATAAATTTATAGTGTTTATTGTGTAAGTGAGTGTGCGTGTGATTGTGTGTGTAAGGAGTGGTGCGTGTGTGTGTGTAGTGTGTGTGAATGAAAGAGATGTCTGTGTGTGTAAGATAATCTGTGTGTGTAAGTAAATGCTGTTTGTGTGTATAAGTAAATCATGTGTGTGTGTTGTGTTGTAAGTAAATTCTTGTGGTGTGAGTGTAAGTAATATTCTTGTGTGAGTTGTAAGTAATCATCTGTGGTGTGTTAAGTAAATTTATGGTGTGAGTGTAAAGTGCATACGTGAAATGTGGGATATGAGTGTCATATGTGAACTGTGTGTATAATGTAGCAGTGTGTGTGTGTGTGTGTGTGTGTGTGGTGTGTGTGTGCTGGTGTGTGTGTGCGTGTGCGTGTGTGTGCGGGTGTGTATGTGGTTCTATAAGTATATAATAACAATTGAGGCATTAGAAGCTAAATACACAACTAAGGTATAATAATAAAAAAATAATTAATTAAAATTAAAATGAATCGTAGCTAAATAAAAATAAATATAAAAGATAATAAAAAGAAAAAGATTACAAAGTATTAAAATAAAAAGATATTAAATATAAATAAATGAAAAAGTAAAATAATAAAAATAAAATAAAGTGATATAAAAGTATTTAAAACAAAAATAAAAAATAAATAATTAAAAAGTAAAATAAAATAAATTAAAATAAACAAGATTAAAAGAATAAAAATAAAAAAGTATTAAACAAAATAAAAGAAAACATAATAGTTACATAAATAATTTAATATGAGTTAAAGCAGTAAAACAGAATGTTAAAACAGTAAAGCAGTAAAAGAAAAGCAAACACAGTAAAGCGCAGAAAGTTAAAGCAGTAAAGCAGAAAAAAGTAAAGAACAGTAAAGCGAGAAGTTAAAATGGCCAACTCAACGAATCCTCTTCAATGGCGTACTAAAAAAACCCCTAGGTTGTTAGTAACACTCTAATTCTATTGTTTACATGATGTAATGAAAAATGTAAAGCAGTAAAACATGTGAGTTAAACAGTAAAGCAGAAAAGTTAATAGGCAGGTAAAAGCATGAAAGTTAATGAGCAGTAACAACAGTTAAACAAAAAGCATACTAATTCCCCTAGGTGTTAGGATGTAACACCTCTATTGATTTTACTGATTTACTGCTTTAAAGGCTGTAAAGTATATGTTTTAGTTAAAGCAGTAAATCAGAGAGTTAAAGCAGTAAATGTTCAGTAGAGTTAAATGCAGTAAAACAGTGAATGAATACATATAAATGCTACTAACCAAATTTTTAATTTCCCGTTAGAGGGTTAGGTAACCAAATACCATAATCTATTGAATTTACAATGAATTTAACTGCTATAAGGTATGTAATGTATGTTAGTTAAAGGTTAGTAAAAAAGCAGATGTTAAAAGAGCATGTAAAGGCAGAAGAGTTAAAAAATAAGAGTTATAAGACAGTAAATGCAGCCCTAAAACAAAAGTCATATCTGTTTCAGTCCCTTTGCTGTTGAAAGACACCATCTAAAGATTGATATGAATGATTTAATGCCTGAAGGTATTTAAGTTTTTTTTTTTTTTAATAAAAATTTTCCCTAGAATTTTAATCAATTTTATCTTTTAATTAAAAAAAGCAGTACTAAAATAGATTTTTCATTGAAGACTGGCAAATTATTATAAACATATTATAAAAATTAAAAATGTATTAATGCAATAAAAAACTGAGTTAAAGATGCATGTATATGTCAGAGTTTAACGGTTAAAATATGCATACACCTATATGTATATTCGAATTCCTTGAAATACATACACAATATATATGTTTTTCCAAAGCTATTGCTCAAAATCATGCC
Source organism: Trachelipus rathkii (assembly GCA_015478945.1). NCBI lineage: Eukaryota > Metazoa > Arthropoda > Malacostraca > Isopoda > Trachelipodidae > Trachelipus > Trachelipus rathkii. The sequence continues at coordinate 23,050 of JABUQX010094856.1, forward strand.
ATGAACACCTATATGTAATAATTCATAAACTATAATTACTATAAAATGAATATATACTTCAATTTAAAACAATGTTTGTATATAACAAATTAATAAAAATGAATTGAAATTATTTAATGAGTATATAATAAAATTAGAGTTTGGATATAAACCACAGACGTATAATTATTTTCTAAATTTAATGACCGTTTCTCCCCGACGCAACTGACCGGTTTTTCCCGAAAATTCACAATTTTTGGACTGTATCACTCTTCTTTTGCGTCCTGCGGAAAAAAGACAATAAAATATTTATTTCGAATATTTTTATTACGCGGTTTCCAGGGTGGTATGTAACCTAGCTAGGTAAAGTGAGAAACCCAAATGTTTAGAAAAACTATTAGTAGAGAGTGTAATTAAAATATTTTCGATCTTATCAGTCGGATTGCGTTATCAAAGCAAAAAACGGCGATTTTTGACCGATTTCCCCCCATTTTAATGGTACCCGTTATATATATATATATTATACTACTAGGCGGAGCGTAGAACTATATATAGTCAGTGAATAATATTGCAGATATCACTAGTCAGGGGAAAGCGCGGATAGACGAGACGGGGACGGCGGAGCGAGATCGCCCGCGGGTTATGAGCGTGAGTTTTGATACAGTACCTTCGCTAAGTATGAGGAAGGTGCATGCATTAAGTCGAGCGTATGATATACCTCTGGTGTTCCTAGTATTTAATGACTTAGGGGAAGACATTAAATATTAACGTTATATACCAATATTTACTGTTACTATATGATATGATGTTGGGTAAGTATACCATCGGTTAAAGAGTTATGAGACCATCAAATAGGCGAGATATTTCATCAAACGATGAAATCATCAATATAATAGAAACGGGTATCAATAAAGGATGACGATCATCAAAAGATAGAGTATCATACAAAGATGAACCTTCAACAAGTTTGAAAGTAAGCCATCAAAATGACTGGCATACAAAGTTGAAGGAGCATTCTAAAAACTGAAGAACATCAAAAGTTGAGGCATCATCAAAGTTGAGGCATTCATATGTGAGTGCATCAATTAAATTCTGTAAAGTGTGTGAGGTGTAATATAGTTAATAAAGTATGTATTACTGTTTAGTAATATATATTATATATAGTGATTTATATATATATTTAATTATATTAAATATTATATTATTATTATATATTATATATATATATATATATATATATATGTATATTAGTAGTATATATTATATATATATATTATATATTATATATATAATATATATATATATATATTAATATAATTATTATAATATATATATATATATATTATATAATATATATTATATGGTACGTATATATATATATATATATATATATATAATATATATATATATATAATAATATATATATTTATAAATATATTAGTATTATATATATATATTATATATATATTATTATATATATATATATATATTATATAGATATATTATATATATATATATAGTATATATGTATATATATATTTATATATATGTCGCCGCTTTAGCGTATATTGTTACGTTTGTGTTTGTCCCAAACTATTTTTAATTCAGTAATTTAAATGTTAGTAAAATTTAATAATGTTATATAATTAATTTGGATAGAAAAACAACTCGAGTTTTATTTTTATTGACATTTTCCAACGTGAAATTTTTCCAAAGTTGTTGAATTTATTATATTGTTAGTACTGCTGAATAAAAATTGGAAAGAAAAAAAAAATATATGTCATA
>JABUQX010094857.1:12500-15000 GCA_015478945.1 Trachelipus rathkii
ACCAAAGAGTATTTTCTGAATTTAAATGAAGGCCGAAAATAGGAGTGAAGAAGAAGAATGGAGAGGATAAGCCCGAAAGGACACTCAAGATCCCTGTTTATATTTCATTAAGAGCGAAAAATTAAACAGATCATTAACAAGGAGACAAGCCTGAAAAATTAAAAACCTTAAGGAGAAATTTTATATATATATATATAATAATAATAATAATATATATATATATATATATATATCATAATAATATAATATATAATAATATATAAATATATATATATAATATATATATATAATAATAATAATATAATAATATATATATATATATATATTTTATATATATATATAATAATAATATATATATAATATATATATATATATATATATATCTATATAATAATAATAATATATGTAATAATAATAATAATAATAATAATAATAATAATAATATAATATAATATATATATATATTTAATAATATATATATAATATATATATACATAATAATAATAATATATATATATAACATAATAATATATGTATATAATAATATACTTCTCTTCTAACTTCATCAATATATATAATAATAATATAGATAATAATAATAATATATGTATATATATAACTATATATATATATATATAAATATATATATATATATATATATATATATATGGCTTATGGTATGTAGGGTCTCCCATGACATTCCAGTGTCTAATGGTTCGCCTTTCTCTTTTGCGTTCATATCCACTCATCCTCAGAGAACATCTTACAGCAGACACCACCTTATCCACATACCCTATATATATATATATATATATATATATATATATATATATATATATATATATATATATATATATATATATATATAAATATATACATATATATACGGGTTTATATGCTGCTATAAATATATATATATATATACTCTACTATATATATATATATATATATATATATATATATATATATATATATATATATATATATATACTCTTCTCTGTCTATAGTGAGTGAGGTCATTAATTAATGGGCATTGAATTAAATCACTCACTTCTCGAATACAATTAATGATAAAAGCAGGTATGTCAGAAGATGTTAGTTTTATCTATTTATTAATATCTCTTTTTGGATTCGGAACACAAAGCAATATTATATAAATTTTTATATATTCAATGTCATGTTATCAACAATGCTTAAATATATTTTTTATTATTATTTGTAATTGGCAATTATTAAGTGTAATTCATTGATTACTATAATAAACTGTGAGGATGATTGGTTGCATATGTTTATGTTAAATATCGACGACGCTAGATATAACTTTATGCAAATTGGCTAGCCTTATTCGAAATGTAATTAAATTAAATATATTAAATAATTTACATGTGAACGATAAATGATAGTATTGGGCAAACCTATGGTAGGATTGAACTGTATAGTTTTCTCAAATTGCCTCATATCATGAAATGCCAGACGGTAAATGCTAAGCTCTCATTGGTTCTTTTAATTTTAAATGAATATAAAAAAGAATAAAACAGTTATGTATCTTTTGTAAACGTGTACCAGAAATCAGTTCATAAGAGAACTGTTTTGGTAGCACTTAACATACAATGTTTACATTATTTTATAGTACTGTCTTCTATCTGTCGTTCTGCAACCTTTCATATACCATAACATTCGATCATATAAAATTGTAAAACATGCATGTAAGTGCAACCAAGACCGTTCTCATATGTGTGGATTTCTGGTGCACAGCTTTAAGAAATTTTGTACACAATGCTTCTAGGAAAGTCATGTGTAAAGAAAGTCATGTGTAAAAGTAAATTGGTTGACATGTTATAAAATTATACATGACTGTTTTATTCTTTTTTATATTATTTTAAAATTAAAATAACCAATGAGACTCTTTTCCCCCAACGGCTGTAACTGCCACCGAGGGAGGGAAAGCAGTAAGAGTTAAGATTTATGGTCTTCTGCCCTTAGGGACTATGGGGAGTCTTGCGTGGTGGCACTTGACATATCCAAAGCTTGACCGGGTATGGCACGCGTCGCTACTCTCAGCTCCCTTCCTTTGGGTTTCCTCCTTCTCTTTGCTTACTCATGTCTAGTTTTCTCTCCGATCGCTCCATATCAGCACTCGTTGATGGAGCGTCCTCTTCCTCCTTTCCTGTTAATTGTGGTGTTCCTCAAGGTTCTGTTTTATCTCCAACTTTATTCTTACTTTTCATCAACGATCTCCTCAGCTGTACTTCTAACTCTGTTCACTCTTACGCCGATGACTCAACTCTCCATTCTTCTACTTATTTCAAATCTGCTCCCTCTTTTGCATCTAGAGCTGCCTCTCGTCTTCAGCTTTCTGATTCTATTCTTGCCGATCTGGATGGGGTGGGGTCACCACAACCTTGTAAAATTCAACTCTTTAAAAACTCAACTTCTTTATATCTCCCTCAAAAACACCTCCCAACTTTCCTATTTTCTTCGACGGCTCTAACGTCTCACC
>JABUQX010094859.1:0-19404 GCA_015478945.1 Trachelipus rathkii
GAGAGATTAACTATAATTTATTTCACAAAAAAAAATATTTATTTCGAAAAGAAATCATACCTCCGGCTCCGATCTTATTGACTCCGGCCTCCGACTCCGAATCCGGATACCGATTAAGGATTCTAGCACCTATTGAAAATTTTGTTCAGGACAAGTCCTTGAGAGGGGAATTAAATTATTCATCTAAGAAAATTATCCTCTTGAAAAAAATGTTATAACGAAGGGATAAGGCTTCCGAATACTGGATCCGGATCCGACCCGACTAAGGTTTATCTAACAACTATTCTGAATATTTGTTCAGTGCGTTTTCTGGATTAAATTTTCACACTAGAAAAAAATATTTTGTGTTGAAAAAATTCTATAAGAACAGGTTTCCAGGCTCTTAGACTACAGCTCCGATGCTCCTAGTCCAGCTCCGACTTCACTTTTGGCTCCGGGCCTAGTAAGGTCTCTGAACATTTGAAAAAGAAACACAGAACAGTACTGTCTGAGCTAATAAAGTTTTCACCTAAGAAATCAGGATATTTTGGTTTTGTAAAAAGTTCAACCCAGGACTACGGCTCCCCGGAATGCCGACTAGGAGGTTCGCTCAGAAACTATTTGAAAGTTGTTTCAAGAAGTGCCACGGGGGTCTTCACTATAAAGAGATAAATTGATTTTCACCTAAAGAAAAATAATTTTTTTGAGAAAAGGTCTATACTCTGGTAGAGCACCGACTGCCACTCCTCGGACTCTTAGAGCCGGCTCCGGCGTCCAGCCTCCGACTGCCAAATGCCGAGATCGCGATACAGAAAACGAGCTGGATTCTGCAGCTATTGTTGAAGAAAAGTTGTTCAGCCAAGTCTGTCTGAGCAATAAGTTTTTTGCATCTGAAAGCGAAAATTATGTTCGTTTATGAAAAAAGTCTTAAGCTACCACATGTATGCCGTCTCGAAGTGAGCCGGACCCTGACTAAAGTTTCCCTCGCACCTATTTGAAACACAAGTTGTTCAGTAAATCTTCTGGCATCCTAAATATTTTCACTCAAGATACGATCAAAATGAATAGTTTGGTTTGAAAGAAAAAATTCATACCACAGGTATTCGGGCTCGCCCGGCTCCGTGGCTGCACGGACTCTAGGCTCCGACTGTCACGCGTTATTGCTCCGGAGCTGACCAGAGGTTTCTGCACTATTTTGAGAAATTGCTATAGCACGACTTATTGTCTGGTAATAAAATTGTTTTTCATCTTGAAAAAAATATTCTGCAAAAAAATGTATACGCTATATAGCCAACGAAGATCCGAGCTCTGACTCTGGTTCCGACTTCTCGACCTGTCCCGCATTCACGAGACTGCGGGACACTCCGGATCCAGAATCCGAACTAAGGATCTGGCACTAGTTTGGAAACTTGTTCAGTACACGTCATCTGGCTGGCAACAACTCTTTTCATACTAAAAAAAATTCGCTTAAACTCGAGACTGACGAGCTTAAAAAAATATTATATAAAAGAACGCATAAGAGAAAGTATCCGCTCGCGGGATGACGGGCTCCCGCTCCGGATGCGGATCCAACTAAGGTTTCTTCTGCACTATTTTTGAAAATTGTTCAGCTCTTCTTCTGGCATAAATTTTTTCAACGCTAGAAAAAATAGTTCTTTACGAAAAAGAAAAATGCAAAGAGCTACGGGCAACTGGCTCTGACCTTCGGCTCCACACTTCGACTCTCTGGTCCCAAATACCGGATCCGACTCAGATTCTCCAATATATTGAAAATTGTTCAGTACGAGTTCTGTGTTTCCCACTCTGGCATTAAATTTTTCAAACTCTAAAAAAATAGGTTTTTTAAAAAAAAATTCCTACCACGCCTCCGGCTCCCGGCTCCGGCTCCGGTCCGGCTCGCTATCCCGGACTCCGACTCGGTCATGCTTGCGGCTCCCGTGATCTGACTAGGTTTCATGTACTATTTGAAAAAGTTGTACAGATAAAGTCTTTCTGGCAATTAAATTTTCACCTAAAAATATACGTTTTAGAAAAAAAATACATCACCCCAAGGCTACCGCAGCAGCTTTTGGGTCCGGCTCCCGGCTCCGGCTTCGGCTCCAGCCTCCGAGACTAACCGTGCTTTCAAGCTCCGGATCCGAAACTAAGGTTTCCTGGCAACTATTTGAAAAATATGTTCAGCAGAATCTTCTAAACGAAAACGATTATGTCTTCGAAAAAAAATCATGACGCCGGCTCCGGCTCACCCAACACGCCACAAGGGTTATTCTTTTTCTCTTTGTTAATGCTTGTTTTTTATATTTCTTTTTTTTTTTTTTTTTTTTTTTTTTTTTTTTTTTTCTTTTTTTTTTTTCCCTGCGCGACGTCCGCCTCGTACCCCGCGTCTGACTGTCGTGAAATCATCCGGATCGCCGGATGTCGCGGATCCCAGGATTCTGCATCAGACACCTAACATCTCCGACTGAAAATCTGTTCCGCCACGCCAGGCCCCCCTCCGTAACCACTTCTTCTGCCAATAAATTTTTCATACGTAAAAAAATTTATTTTTCATGAAATAAAAGGTTCGAATCCGGCTCCCGCTCCGGCTCCCGGGCCATGGCTTAAATTATGGTGAAGTTGAGTGAGTAATAATTAGAAGAATGTGTAACAGCAGTTATAATGAAAAAAAAATTGTAGTTAAGGCAATACAGATTAGTGATGAGAGAATCATTGTTGATGCGAGCTCCCGTTCAATCAATGTAGAACTGTAACGAAAATTATTTAGAGGTAACATAAAATCTAAATAAATTTCTGATATCACTAAAACAAAAGTTTTTTATTTTCTAAAAAAATAATTAACAGAAATAACACCATGAGGTTCAGGAGGAATATACTTTCCACTCTCATTTACAAGAATATCCACATGTGAAAATGTTGATTTATGCTTTCAAGAAGTGGGGGTTTCCAGGTATGAGTCCCTTAATTCAGAATACATTTCAAAAAACAAAAGGTCAGACTACAACATTGACATAATACACATAAAATATTTAAATGCACTTAAAATTTTTTTTCAAAATCCTGAAATTAACCAATTTAAATTAAATAAATCCGGCCCCTTTCATGCCTTTTTTAACGAGGAACTTTATAAAATAAGTTACTCTCTGTTAACATATCATGGATTTTATTAAAATCATACTTTTATATTTAATAATTTTTTATTAGCTTTTAACCTTTAGAACTCCTATTTGATTCCTTCATATTTTATCAACAGGGCCCTCCTACTTGTAAATATTTGTATCAGCGATCACTGCTTTAACTCCATATAATAATATATTATTATAATATACTATATATCATTTATATAATCATAAATATAATATATAATATATTATAATATTACATATATATATAGTTTTTATATACTATATATATAATATATATAATATATAATATATAATTATAACATATATATATATATAATAATTTTTAAAATTAAGCCTGGCCCCTACCCTGAAAAGACACAGTCAACAGCGCACGAGCCTCAGATTATATATTATAATATAATATATATATATATATATAATATATATATATATATATAATATATATAACTATTCAATAATTATATATATTATTATATATATAAAGGAATTATAGATCATTATCGAGATATGAACAAGACGTTATTGCACAGCTAAAGGAAAAACCTTTTGGGTCACTCAAGTTTGAGAATAAACTTTTGATCGTCAAGAACAGACGTCCTTGCCCATCATTGAAGGATTTAACTGAAATTGATAGGGAGAAAAATAAATCATACATCAGGCAATTTACAATCTCTAATTATGAGAACCATAATTGGCTTTGCGGAAGTCAGAGTTTACTAAAATTGTTTTGTTGGCCTTGTCTTGTCTTCTCAAAATCCGCAAATACTTCTTGGGTGTCAACTGGATTTTCAAACCTAAGCGGTCTTTCTAGATCGGCTTAAGCACATGAGAACTCCGAAAGTCACCTTCAGTGTGTAATGGATTTGTACGCCTTCGGTAAAGAAAGAGTTGAATGAAGATTCGGAGAAGAAAACCCTGAAGAGTTAATAATGTCTACATAATCAAAAGTTAAAGAAGAATGACCCAGTGAAATTTTCCAAAAAGCGTTGAATTGATAGTTGCCATGTTTGGTTAGACAATATTGAGGAGAATGCCGTTTCGAGGACACTGACATGATGAAGGAAAAACATCCTTCTACAACTGTAACTACATAGAAACTTTGAACCTTTTAAAAATCTGGGATCCATTACTCGCGGAACATTTTCAGACTGCTACAGTATTTAGAGTGACCTCGAGTGACATTCAAAATGATTTGATTAGTACTATTAGTGAAGTTGTGAATAAGGCTATTTTCCGAGAAATAGAAGAAACTGATTTTGTAGCTTTCATGTTGGAAGAAACATTGGATATTAAGAAACAGAGAGAAGATGGCCAGAGCCACGTCTCCAGTTTTATTGGGCTCATTTGTTTTCGGAATTTTTTCTACGCTAGCTATACACCAAACTTTAGGCACAATCCTCTTGAAGATGTATTCACTGTAAGACCGTCGAATGCCCATGGTAGAATGAATAAAAATTCAACTATTGATTACAATACCTATGGTATAAAGCTTTACAAAAAAAACAACAAAAAATAAATAAAATATTAATAATAGAAAATCGAGAAAAACTGCTATTAGAAAGAATACTCTGAAGAATATTTTAAGTACCTGGAAAAAATCACCTTTCCGATGAACATTCAGAGGTACAACGTTTAGACCGTTCAAGTAAAAAGCTTCAAGTCATATCCATCAACCTGCCTTAAGTTAAGCCTTCTGACACTTATGCAATGTTCTTGATTCCTGATATAAGAGTCATAAGTGGCAGACCGACACAATGATTCAAACTAGAGAAAAAAGTTAAGGTCTTTATGCCTTATTGACGATATGATTTAAGGGTGAAAGATATATATCCCAATGGGTATTATCATAGCTGTCCTCAATATAACAAAATCCAAGGTCTTTTTCTATACACAAGACTTTCTTTGATTTGTGTATTGTAACGACGCATGAATATTTACTAATCTAGAATTCAGGCTTATAATGAGCCTCGTCCCATGAGAACTTGATGTCATGCGCTGTAGTAGTGTCAAGCAATTTTAAAAAGCAATTCCTTCCCAAAGCAACTCTTAACACTCACTGTAAGCCATACCTTTAAATTTGACATCTGACACATTAAAGTAATGATGAAAGTGCCATTGGCTTACATATCAGTAGACGTGGACCTTTTTTCAAGCCAGGGTAAATTGAAGTTCCTTTCTAAAGAAAAAAAAAATGTGACGAATTGACCAAAATGGATGAAACCACACCCAAATCGAAAAGCTCGTGAAACAAGTGGGGTCCCGATACATAGAAGCTTGCGCTCTCTAATGGGAAATCTCTTGTATAGGCAGAGTTTACTTAATTTAAATAAGTATACTAACCCATCTATTCATCTCCCAGCCTGGTAGGACCTTGGTACAATTTGTTCGGTTAGACACGTATACAATGCCTTCTTTCCAAATATCTCAATCTATTAAGCATGCGATAAAAATGTAGTGCAATTGAACATTAAACACAACAAGAAAAACTAGCCGCATTCAGCCAAAAAGGCTGAATATCATTTCAGAAATTTTATTCGAATTTTCGCTGGATGGCCTAGTCTCATGATGAATATCGAGTCAATAACGTACAGAACAGTGGTCACCAGAAGATCGGCCACCCATTCTTTCTATAGACCCTGAACATATTATTATGCACTAGCAGTTTTACCATGTTGTAGAATATGATTCTCTTCCTTAGAGTGATAAGTTTCCATACTCACCAGGACAGCCGTGTCCGTTCTCTTCAACCTATCCAGCCAACATTGACACCCATTGACAAATGTCAATCAGGTATGTATTCTCTACAGACGCGACGACTGATTTACGATTGAATTGTCTTCGGAAAGTGGGAATTATTGAGACAAAAGCTTGTGAAAATGATCCTCAAGAAAACTCTAAATTGCCCTCCCGGATTGACAAATTGCGCCCGTTAAAACGCTTTGTTCCCAAATATAAACACCTATTGTAGATACCATGATATTGCTGTACCTTTTCGCCGCTTCAACAGCTTCAGATTGAACGAAACAGTCCAAAACTATCTGAAAATTAGGTAAAAAAATATCTGAAACACATCAAGTGAAGTATTCCAATGGATTGTTATCTCTTTATTGAATAGAGACTTGGCTTTCAAATCATCAACGCATCAAGTTGATGACCATTAGCTGATCTGGCTAATAACACCAGCGATTTGCCAGCTTGTTCTAGCAAGCTCTAGCTAAAAATTTAAACTAATTTTGGTTGACTAATTATCTGTTTGATATTAGTCATCTAACAACACGCAGATATTAATTTAAGTAACCTACAACGGTTTTCTTAGGCTGAAAATTGAAAAAGAAAGAAACATAAAGAAAAAATAGATTAACTTTATAGTGTAGGGTACGTAGAACAACAAGATAACGTGTTTATTTACGTCCCTAAAAATTGATTCAGAAAACAAAATTTTCAGGATCTTTACTATATAGATAAATAATTATAAATTATGCGAAAGGGCTGAATTTTTTTCCATCTTTGCTAATTCTCTTCAACATATCTCTCAGTTTTCTCTATACACATACATAACATACAAATCTAGGAGGAAATGTAACAATCTCAAATTCCCTCAAAAATCTCAAAATTTATCAATACATAACGCATCCTTCGATTTGCAAATGTAACCATGAGGGAGCAGAATTCAGTCCCCTCCGAAAAAAATCTCTGTGTTCAGTAAACCTTTTTCGAATTGAAAATGATAAAAATAAGTGAATTGTAATAACGAGTATAAGGATTTGAGTCATTGAAGGATGATGGTACTTTTGAGCCAAAGTCAGTGAGTTGTCGGGAAACAACAGGCTGCGAGACCAAAGGAAAAGTTGATTGAGTCATCTAAGATTTAAGACCACGTTGAAGGAATGTAATGTGAGGTTTGGTTCAAAGTGAGCAGCAATGGGTTACATAATACGAGAGTGTATGTTGTAGGTTTTGTGATAGCGAATGGGTGATGTGTCTTGTCCCAGATGCAGATGAACCCTGACGATATACCACAGCAACGGTCCTAGTCGCGGTTAGTAAGACTTAGGGTGATTTATAATAAGGTATGAAAGCGAGGTATATTAGGGGAGGCTTCCTTTTTCGAAATGTTTAAAACCAGGCTTTCTAAAAGAACACTAAATAAGCCTTTTGCTCAGGCACCATTTCATATTATATAATCTTGTCCAAAGATGGCAACAGTAAGTTATCACCATTCATGACACCATGCAGATTTTGTCACCGATTAATTCAAGCAAAACTACTATCAAATAATTAACCGTCTTCTGAAGTAAAACAAAGAAAGAAAAAAAACCTTCGCCGATTTTGCCTCACTCACCTCATTGATGGGATTAAAAACCGGTATTAAAAACCATATTTATTCAGGGACATGAAAGGGGTTACGTTATCAGATGTCTTTTTTTTATTTACACACTTTCCAACTCGTTGTGTACATAAATATAGGCTAAATATAAATATAAATAAATAAATAACGCCTTTACTTATATCGACTGTCTCGTAGTAAGATAAGTATATTACAGAGTAGGTATACTAAACAAAAATTAAAATATAGTATATATATAATATATTTAACGTATCTATTATATTCTGGCCTTTAAACGCGTATTAATTAGTTTTTCTCCGATGTAGATAAGCCAAAAAAAAAATACTTAATTTAATTATTTTTTTATATAACAGACTTATCTATTGTCAACTAGATGCTGCAGATACGGTATAGTACCGTATACACGTATATAATATATTAGAATAGTTTTTATATATTTTGAGGCCGAGTCACTGATTACTATATATTTAAATCTGAAAAATTGCTATCATATATTAAACTTATTGATGTGAAGCCTAATATTTGTGTTAGCTTTTCTCATCTACTAATTTCGATTCTTCTGTCTGATTTTCTCAGCACTACACATTAACCGAAGTCCGTCCGCAAAACTTCAAAAAAACTTGAATGGCATGCATCATTACCTACGGAAAAAAAAATAAATATTTAAAAGTTGTATATTTACTAAAAATCCTCAGTTAGAAAATCTTCATACAAACCGCTATCCCTATGATACAAGAAAAGTCTAATCACAAATTTGTTATAAATATATAGTATATAATAGATATATAGAATGTATGTGTATAGTATAGCATATCAATAATAATAGGATATTCTGTATTTACCTAAAAGGTATAAAAAATTATATTGTATATCCTTACCAATTTGAATGACACACTTGTTACTCATTCAATTTTTCGATATATATATATATTTAAATAACCTATAAAGCACTCGTATATATATAAATAACTTATATAAATAGTATACGAGCATATATAATAATTATAGTGATGAATTTACTATGCGCCGACTTTAAAGTACCATACGCATCAAACCTTTACATCACTTTTAAATCAAAAATTTGTTTGATATTTTTAAAATGGTAAAAAAGTATTAATAAATATCTATTAAAACATTTCTTAAAAAGGTTTATTAGTTTCAGAACACAAGGATTAATTCGCTTACATAAATTGGAAACAAAAAATTAAAGATGCGGCTATTAATTAAAGCCCACCACAGTTGCTACTTCTTGTCGGTTCCGATGAGTCAGGCATATTGTTTGATTATAAGCAAAACTTCCTCTATCAACATAAAACATATCTGTGATATATATGAAAAATAATCAAAGACACAATGAAAAAGTTTGATTACAAGACATTCAGTAAGAATTACCACACAATGGGAACTCTTTCGTGAAGAAGCACCTGCAATCGCAATATCGAACATCCGCATTATTCGGAGCAGCGACGTGTCCACAGGAAATAGGGTACGATTTTTCCAGTTTGGGCATTTTCGGAAGAAGGGTTATGGAGCTTTTGTCTTGGGCTTCTTTAAAATGTTGTTGAATTACGATTTAATCAGTATTGCAATAACTTTATTACTCCTTCTCTCTCAAGTCGCGTATTAACTGATTAGTGTAAGCTACTGATATATCGTTAACCTGATCTTCTATTTAAGTTATAGCTTGGGCGTTATCTTGCTTCTTTGGCTTCCTAAATAGAAGGAGTTAGAGTATTGGCTGGAAGCATATAGATAATACATTCTAATTATACCAATCCTTTCTAAGCGAGTTTTTCTACTTGCAGAACATTAACAAAAATAAAATAATCGGTACATATTCGGTAAATTTCCCGTGTTTGAAATAGAAATTTTGAAAAAAGAATATATATTAGAATAGCAAGGCTTATATTTCCAAACCCGTATGACAAACAGTATCTCTTTTTGTTATCTTTTCTTGGTAAGACAAGATTTAGTGATTTTCGCTTTAGCACTAAACATTTAGGCCTAAATTCCGAATTATATATATAATATAATATATACTCGTGAATTTCTACTTAGCACTAAAAATTAGGCCTAATTTCACTAAACCTACCATCATTCACCGTATTTATATATATTAATAAATCATATTAATACTATGTAACATAGTGCTGAAAATAAAAGGTATAAGTAAAACGGTATAGTTATAGATATTTGCTGTAGCGCGAGCAAGATCGAGAGGAGGCGGAGGAGACGCAAATGGAGGAGAAGCGAAATCACCTATCAGTCTGTTTATTTTTCATGTACGGTTACTTTTCAATCAATTATAAACGATTATTTTTTTGAAAAATTCAAAGCATGCCTCCGAATTGATGTTGCATCAGGACAGCCGGCGAGACCAACTAATCCGTCCTGTCTAGGTAATTTTCTCTGTCAAGCGTTATTGAAGCCACACCCTTAAACAGCCGCTTTTTAGTTTTATCTCCGACTAACCCTTGAAAAATCCCGCCGCGTTTTTTTATGGATATTTTTGAAATACTGAATTCGAACAGAGAAATCGCGATTGAGCGAACACTCAGTTTAATCTACAACTTCGGTTACGACGCGCAGTCATATCTCGATGTAAGTGTCCTGTTCAGCTCTACCTCCGACGGTCCACTAGATTCCGTAAATTTTAATTTGGTTTCTCTCGAAAAAAAAAATCCGCTTTAAGGAAGGCGGAATATATTTATTGCGCCCCATTCTGCCAAACGAGAAGTATAAAGAGTAACGTCTGTCTTTTATGGTATAGTAGGCTCGGGCTATCCGGGGCAGTTATGTAGCGTAATAGGTAGAGATAAGTAAATTACTTGCCATTCGTTTTGATTAATTATAGTTACGCGTTATTATGAAAAATAGCCATCCCGTATATCCAAAGTACCCTTAACGATATTTTGAAAACTTGATACACAAGTGACATATCAATGTTTATCCTCGGAAAACAAACAAAATCCATTTTTCAAGTTTAATTATTACGGATGAAATAAAAAATTTTATTAACTTTTTTTATATAGGTTCAGCTCATACGTCGTAGGTGCCATAATACGAGTTAATAATTAAGCTGATGATATCGTAAAGTCCTTAAAATGTAATAGTTATTAAATGAATTACGTAATTCAAGGGCCTACAGTCTGTTTATAGGTATCAGTATTAGATTAGATAAAATGCCAAGTCAGGCAGGTAATTATTCAGATAGCCTTATTATCATATAGTCTGCCAGATTACGTGACCACTTCTTACGAAGCGATTTCTTATTATTGGTTTCGTTCCGTCATTGAACCCTTACAATATTCGACGTCATTCTTAGCCTGTTAACCATAAAATACTCAGATCCCTCTGCCACAATACTTTAGCGACAAGTCGTTCTAATAGTGATGAACGAACCTCACGCAAGTGATGACCTAAGATTGACACAACCCTCGAGTAAATCTTGGAGGAAAATTTGGGCACCGGCATGGAGTTTACAAAGTTTACGCTACCCAAACCCACAGAACTATATGCCATTACCTAGCCGACAGCTAGAGTGCTACTCTTTAGACGAATGTAAAGACGTATCCCTGTCTCGTTCCGTAGGGTTCAGGCACCCCTTTAGGGATTGTTAGAGAGCTCGTATTTCCCGCGTTATCCGTATCCGTTCTTCTGTCTGCAAAAGATTCGAACAGCTATCGTTCTACGATAATTTATTAATCACCCAGTGATGTTTTGCCACGAGAAAACGGATCAAAAGAAAAAATAAAAATCACTTATGCTCTTGGATTCAGAATTTCTTTGGCGAGGTTGTCACATCGTTCGTAGACGAGGTTGTACATAATGTTCATATAATTCGTTTCTTCATCGTGACGCTGCCAGATCTAGTAGCAGTCGAGCATCTTTGTGTCTCTGCTCTCTAACTTCAAAGGTCTCAAACAGCCATGACGATCAATCTACACCCCGAGAAGCGCTCTTTGTTTGAGTTAAGGTGACCGGAGGTATTAGATAGGCGTGTTCTTAACACTCTCTAGCGACCTGCCAACTTAATAGAAGCAGAAAGATGATTTCAAACACCTTAAATATTTGAGAGTTTCCAGGTGTAATGTGACTAAAGCTAAAGTTACGTACGTAGTAGTGGCTCGTATAACGTATTAAAGATGATGTGCGACGGGGAAAAAAAAGTTTTGCTCGAGGCGAGGCGTTACAGAATACGAATCAGGTACTGATAAAAGGGTAAACAACAAGGTCGGCGAATCTTTGAGCCGAGGGTGCAGCTCCTCCCCACCGACAATAATACAATTGCCATCTCTATAGGAATCTCCTTCCCCACAAAAAGAGCGTTCAGGTATTTTCCTGAAGAACAGGAACTGTTGATCGAAACATCTTTAATCTTAGGTTATGCAGAATCGTTCACTTGCTCTCCTAGAAAGCATAAAAAAATCTCTACGCGTCGTCTACGTACCGCTATTAGCGGAATAGATTTGTATATACCTAGATTGTATTAGAGTCTGTAGTGCTAGACGAGAAATACATCTGCGGACTAACGAGTATTATCGGGACGTAAAGAATTCGGCCGCCACGTATCGTCTTTCGCACGCCGAAGATTAGGGTAAAACATAAACCGCTCTGTTCGCATAGTCACACCCGCTTTAACTCATCTGGTCTTTTTTGGCCTGCCGAGCGACTCGGACACACGCGCTTCACTCAAAAGATATTTATCCATATCTAGCATTATCACATTTAGTCAACTGTGATTACTCTGCGGAGCACTTTTAAGTTCGTTGCCCGAGTACATTTCAATCAATTGCATAAATCCTGCGGTACCTGAAAAAAAATTCATGGGCGAATTCCGTGGATTCGATGGTCCGCAAATCGACATCTCCGGACTCCTTCAGAGTGAGGCTGTTGTGTGGGATTTGATTTCTTTCTTACCTGCAGCGACCAACGACTGCCCGGTCCGGTTAATACTAAGATTAAAACCGAAAGTCTTTCTCTCAATGGTATTTACGACTCTGTCTGTGATCTGCAAGTGCTAGCGGAGACGAGCCAATTCGGAGGCTTTTGGAGCTGCTGAATGGTAAAGATACAATTTAACATCGGTACGCTTCGCAACACACAAGAAGTATTGGATATTGTCGTATATCAAACAGGAAATGTGATATCGGAATTCAGCCTAATAACTGCCTGAGATGATTCTTGTGACCAGATCTGTGTGTTGACAAAGAAGCTCAGATTGCGCCTGACTGCAATTTTATTAGGAGTCTCTTTACAGAGTGTTGTATTTGTCGCGAGGATCTCATCGACGTTTTATTATGAGACGACGGGTTCGGTGTATCATCTCATAGATACGAGACATGTGCATCTATTCACTATGATCCTTGCGCAAACAAATGGAGCTATTGAGAAATCGCTCTATTCGCTTAATTATGTTTTCACAAATACTATGACGCCGCAGCTCACGGCTCAAATCAAAACACTATCAAGGCGAATTATCCGCAGAGGTCGGTGAGAATCGCGCCGTTCGCGTATAAATATAATTATCGGAGAATGAGCGCCAGACGAGCTTAATTCACATCGGTGTTTGCATTGCGTTCTGTCTATCGCAATCGCTGCAACGTTTGTAGTAATTTTCGCGCGAGGTTTATAACAACACTCCCGTGGAGAGCGATGACGCGCGTTCTAATGATGAAATCGAGCTGCCAACATTTTCCCTAGAAAGTGACAACGATCTGTGATGATTTGAGAAGTCGAGAATTATATGCGTAGAATGGCAAAATCACGAGCGAGATCACCATGCCGGAGTAGCCTTACTGACGTCACCTGTCGATGCTCTGCAGTCCGGTCGACCTCAAGAGAAAAAAGACCGAGACTCGGAAGAATTATGCGCGAGAGAAAGCCGTCGTCAAAAACGGATGAGAAAAAAACCACTACGTGGAAAATATATAATTGTATACAACACTTTATCTTCATACACTTACGTAGTCACCTCTGATTAATCCCGATACTATTCAAAACTCCATGTCGCAACTGTGCGTGAGTAGACCCGAATAAAAGTATATTATCATCCAGATTAGAAAATAATTTATATACTTTCTTTAATTAATGTTATAAATAACATATTAATTTAATATTAATATAATATATGATATAATAATAGATTATATTATAATATATATAAATAGAGTATATATATATAAAATATATATTATATAGAAGTATATATATATATATATATAATTCATATAATAATTATTTATATATATATATATAATATATATATATATATAATATATTAATATATTAATATATATATATAATTATATAATTATATATTTATATATTAATATAATTATATATATATTATATATATATTATTAATTAAAGTTTCTTATTCTGACAATTTGATTAAAAAATTAATATATGATAGACAGTAAACCCAATTTCGATAAATCTGGAATTTTTTCACTTTTAAAATAATTGACTTTAGTTGAGAGAGAGAGAGAGTTTTTGAGGTTAAGCTAAAATAAAACTTGTAACTGGGTAATACTTACTGTGATCGTCCGATTCCTTCGTGCGTTAGTTAAAAAACCAAAGTTAAGTCAAGGTCTAAGTGCTATGCGGAGAAGTCTAAGTGTAAGTATGCTTATGGAACTAGTACAAGTCGAATGTCTAAGTGCTAAGTCGAAGCTCTAAGTGCTAAGTCGAAAGTCTAAGCTGCTAAGTCAAAGTCTAAGTGCTAAGTCGAAGGTCTAATTGATTGATAGTGTTCGATGTAGGGTCCATAGGTTGATATGTCGAAGCGTCTTAAGTGTCTAGAATCTAAAGAATGTTCAAAGAAAAAAACTTCACCAAAATCTTTTTAGTCCAAATTATTTTCGGATTTGCCACTTAACCTTCGACTTATACATTTCCCGACCAGGCGTCACTTATGACGTCATCAACGGATTGAAGATAGTTTTAGCTTGGTAACTGGTATTTGAAAGCGTGGCAGGCCGCCTTTTTGCGATTCCCGTTAAGGCGACACTATACTTATAGGACGTTGCGAAAGGGAACCAAAAACGATCTAACTTGATCGCGCAAAACCTTTTACGGTATAAACTATCACTTCAACCCCATATATTGACGTCTCAACGGGAAATCTGATATAAGTGAAAGGTCTAAGTGTGAAAATCTGAAAAAATCACGAATAAATTTTCCCAAAAATTTTAAGTTAAAATCATTTTCGGAATTTGCACTTAGACTTTCGACTTATATTAGTTCAACGACCAAACAAACGAATCGATACGGTGCATGAGGATATAAGTCAAGGTCCTCAAAAGAGCCAATAAAAAACATCCGGTAAATACTACATGTATAAAGTTCATAGAGAAATGCTGAAATAAACATTCGTGGACATTCATGGATTCGTACTATGAAGATATTGTGTTCTAAAAATGGAATGAAACAATTATCTTGGATGTTTTTTATTGTTTTAATAATTTTCTTCTAATTACCTCGAAAAACTACTCGATACGTTTACTAAAATAGAGGAAAAGCTCTTCATATCCCACTTTTATGTAAGGTAGAATCAGAGTTTACAGACCAAATATGTATAGTAATACAAATAGAGGATACGAAAGAATCAATACTGGTTTCGCATTGTACCAATTATGTACTGAGGTTATCGTATAATAGAAAAAAAATTATGTATACAAGAGCCGAAAAAATTTATCCGAAAAAACATATATCTATAATTATTTCAGAGAAGAACAAGCTCAAATGCGTACGCTGATTCCACGAGTGTTATTAGTCTTCTTGTAGCTATACGTTAAAGTATTTTATGCGAGAGAGAGAAAAAAAAAAACAAGAAATTTAAGTAGAGACGACAAAGAGGAAGAAAGAAAAATTTCTATTTATTGCTACCATTATATTAATTCAATAGTATAAACATTAATTTCTCTTATTCGACTTAGAGTCATCTTTCAGATACGAAATTCATTTG
This sequence comes from Trachelipus rathkii, assembly GCA_015478945.1. NCBI lineage: Eukaryota > Metazoa > Arthropoda > Malacostraca > Isopoda > Trachelipodidae > Trachelipus > Trachelipus rathkii. The sequence goes on from JABUQX010094859.1 coordinate 15,440, forward strand.
TTACTTTATAAGAGCTTATTGTACATACAAACATTCGGATAGCCATTCTCGTATAATTTTTTATCCTGTATGTAAAAAAAAATCAAAAACAATATTACACCTATAAACTTATATACACAAATTAAACCTCATAATGTTTCTATCTTATTTTTTTTCGATAGAAACTTTCTCTTAATTATTTAAATTTTCATAATAACGTAGATTATCGACATGAATGATATTACTTAGTTTCTAATAATTAATAATAAAATTAATTCAAGTCTCTCTAGCGTTAGTTTTTGAAGAAAAAAAAAAAAAAATATAAGATCACATCAATAAAATAATCCAAATAAATAATATATTATATTATATATAGCTACAATTATAATCAAGATAACAAATATTTTTCTTAACGATTCTATGAATATATTCCAAACGAAATTAGTATATTAAAGTATATTTCTTGATATAGCTTATTCGGTAGTTTTCGAGAGAAAAAAAAAAAATTCACCAAAAAATTTACAAAGTAAAATTTTTTATAATTAATTTCAATTTATGTACAACACCATTTATTCTTACGCATGATTCACGAAAATTTGAGTATTAGATATATTTCTGAGGGCGATAAAAGATATCGCAGATATGGACGAGCAAACCGATTATTAAAAAAATAGCAACACTCGGAGAATCCGATTAATCAATATCGGCTAATAAAAATAAATAAAATTTAGCTAATATTTTACAGAATCGAGAAAAAACACTTATTATCTATTTTAAATTTAAATTGATAAATGTTAAGTTGTAAGCAAAATTGGATAGCATAACACACCTACCATCAGTGAAGAAAAATAATAAAAAAAAATAATAAATTACACCACAAAATTAATCATAAAAATATTATTTGACACTATATTATTAATTTTAAGATAACAAAATTTATATATACTATATACGGGAGGAGTGGCGTCCACAGAAGAATAATAGTTTAATTTTGATTAATATATATATCTTAGTTAAGAAATTGTTTAAGAAATTTGAGAGAATAAATAAAAAATAGCACCAAAATAAATTATCAAAATAAAATAAAATAATTATTGACCATTTAATTTTATAAAGAATACAATTATACTATATAAAGCTATGATATACACTACAGAAAATAGTTAAATAATAAATATCATAATAGTAGAAGCATCATCGATTAGATTTTACAGAGAAAAAAACAAAATTATGCTAGTGCACAAAAAAAAATTTAAATATTTATATATTATATGCCAAAAAATTTTAAATAGAGAAAAAAATATTTACTTATACTGAACGATTCCCAGGCTAATGGACTAGTTTCTTGTCGGTCCTAATGAATTTAAGTCACTATCGATACGCAACTAATGAATTTATTCCGAAATAAAAAAAAATAAAAAATATCCAACAAGTCAATTTTTTTTTATCAAATTTTAATAAAATTGAAGATAACAATATATAATTTTTATCACTTCTCACAGACTTAATAGAATTGTCCAAACGAATTACTTATATTATTTGATAGCACATATAATAATCGTAGTATATTTCAATGAAGAATAAAAAAAAATTAGAATAAAATATATACACATCATAATCAAAATAATATATTTAACATAAAATTAAATAATAATAATTTATTCATATCAAATTAATATAGATAATACAAATATATCATCAAGTCATGATTACTCACGAATGTAATATATAAATTGTAATTTATACTTAATTAATAATAGATAATAATGAATAATTAATGAATTAGCTTTATATATAGCTTAAAGTAAGTTAGAAATACGAGAAAAAAGAAATAAAATAACAATATTAAGTAAAAAAATACTAGCAAAGCTAAAAATAGAGGTTTAGTTATTGCATCAATCCTTTGCTTCAAGCATTCTTATTTGCAAATAGTAACATTAAACAAAATTATATAAAAACCATAATAATAAAGAAGTATAACGCAATAGAAATTACAAAATATTGATTATTAACATGGGTAATTGAGACCCTTGTATAGCTAAATGAACTTCTAAAAGGTGTCGAGGCTATCCTTAGTTTCGAGATTACCTTAGTTCCAAGGTCAATAAACATACCTCGTCAAACTAGATGAACCCATACTCATTCATATTGACGCCTATTATCACTCACGGTACTAAATAAAAAAGTCGAAGTTATCTAAGATAGCTAAATTTACCGATAAAAAAAATTGATAACAGAAAATTAATCGGGGGATAAATTAATTTCTTTTTCTCTGTGATTTTGTAGATTTTCACACTTAGACCTTCGTCTTAGGTATCACATACGTCACTAGTATATATATATATTAATCGAGTTGAGCAGCATTATATTGTATATACAATACTATAATAAAACCAGGTATAGGTCAAGTTTGAAAGCGTATATTTCTATAGTACTCAGCTTTTAGCTAGTATATAATTCCCGTAAAGGCGACACTATTTACCTATGAGTGATTCAGTTTCGAAGGAGAATCGCGAATAAAAAAAAACGATCTAACTTATGAATCGCGCAAATCACGCTTTATAAAAATTGAGTGAGATATGGTATAGAACTATTCACTTCAACCCCATATAGGACGGTGCTCAACAGGAACTGCAAGTAATAAAGTTCAAAGGTCGAAGTTGCGAAATTCTAAAAAATTTACATGAGAAAATAATTCCCAAAAACTTTTAAGTCGAAATTAATTTTTCGAATTTGCACTTAGACTTCGACTTATATTACTGTTCAACAAACATAACGATAAATATAATATATAATATGAATATAAGAAACGAACGATCAGAGATATAAGTCGAAGGTTCTAAAGTGCCAAAAAAATACTTCAGAAATACTACGATACTACAAGAAAAACAAATTATAGCTATTCGATGAATAATATCGAGCGTAAGATATTATGATTCTAAGTAATAGAGAAAAAATAAAAGTTTATTTTGATTTAAGAGATCTAAAGATATATAAGTCGATAAGTAGTACTAAAGTATTAATTCAGAAGGTCTATAAGTATAAGTATATTCGAACGTCTAGGTAAAGTGTTAAAGTCGAGGTTCTAAGTAGATTAAGATCGAAGTATGCTAAGTATAATAGTCGAAATGGTCTATAAGTATAAGTCGAAGGAGTCATATAGATGTAAATATAGAGTTATCTGAAACCGTCTAAGATAAAGTCGAAAGGTCTAAAGGCTAATATCAGTTAATAGTGGATTGGTTCATAAGTGTACCTAAGTCGAGAGGGCTAAGATTTAGACTTAAGTCGGATAAGGTCTAAAGTCTGTCATAAAGTCAGAATTAAAGGTTTATCTAAGTTAGCTAAGTTACGATATTTCTAACGTGCTATAGATCTAAATGAGTCTAAGGTATTATAATAGTCGTAATAGGTATCAATAAGTGCTAAGTCGTAAGTTCTAAGTTGCTAAGAGTCAAGGACAAGTCTATAAGTCGAAGTCTAAAGGCTATAAATCGTAAGGTCTAAGTTGCAATCGATCTATATACGGATCTATAGTGTCTAAATGATCGTATATAATGAGTCTATTAGTATAAATACTAAAGGGTACTAGTATGATTAAAGTCGAGGTCTGAAGTATATAGTAGTCGAAGGTCTAAGTGCTGAATTTAAATCAAAATCTTCTCATAAGAAATTAATTCACAAGAACTTTTTTTAAGTCCAAAATTATTTTTTGCGGAATATTGCACTATAGACCTATTCGACTTAATATCAGTTCCCGAAACATACGGCTTACTATATGTCAGTCATATATATCTATATATCACTTTTTACTTTATCTATTTATTTTCTAATGAAATCAAAAAGAAATTTATATTAATTTTAATTGTATTTTAATAAATTTTATGTTTATGTTTATGTTTATATTATGTGTATTTTTTTTTTAGTTTTTTTCCTTTGTTCTTCTTTTTTTTCTTTTTTCGACAATTTGCTTTTCTATTGTAGAT
>JABUQX010094860.1:0-12500 GCA_015478945.1 Trachelipus rathkii
ATATATATATATATAATATATCTAGAAAATATAATAATCATACATATATATATATTATATATACTATATATATATACTAAATATATATAAATATTATATAATAATATATATATAACTTATATAGTACTATAATATATAATATATATAATTACTGATATATATAGCATTGTATAAAAATTGAATTAAAAGTTGAGAAATATATTGAATATGATATATAATTATATATAATATATTTGTTATTATTATATATATATATATATATATTATTATATATATCTACCGAAGCTGAAACGTCGATCATACCATCGATAGATGCAGGGCGGAGGCGTACGACGGCTTTCATGGATTCTTACTAAGTCTTTGAGAAACGAACAATATGACCTTAGGGTGGACAGGTCAGATGTCATAAATATTGTCATATGTGCAGCAGACATGGATTTAGTGAGACCGTAAATTAGAATGGACTGCTGGAAGCGAACTAACACCACAGCACTCCCGCTCGCCAAGGACACTTTCGCCTTTTCAGCATAAAGCGAATTTTTGAACTGCATAAAAATAAATTACACCTCTCCCTAGTTCTGCTGTCTGTAGAAGGACGAAACCTTTAAGTATTGGTGGGAATTTTGTAGTCCCGAAACATGACCAGCCATTACAGCTGCTCCGTCAAAATTTTGAGCAACTATCTTTTTTCAACAGTTTAAATCATCTACCCTCCTTGTCGCCATAAAGAAGAGCATTGAGGAGAAAGTGAAAAATCTTGAGATCTTGTGTAAAATATTCATTCATTTTTCAAAATTAGATATTATATCATTAATTTATGTCGGACTATAGCTTATATAATATTATAATATATATCAGTATACTATATATATATATACTATATATATATTATTTATATATAAGTATATATATAAAAGATAATTAGATATATAATGTTATATATAATATTAATTATGATACTAATATATATATATATATCTAATTAATATACTAATATACTATTTATTTTAATATTAAGAATCTTTGTAAGAAACTGGCGACTTGCGGACGTAGCGGAACTGCGAATAGCGGAGTTTTGGATGGGTCCTATATAGCATGCCGGAGGGACCGCTAAGCGACTTACGTTTCCGAAGCGTGGCGGGGGTCGCTAGCGGGCTATCCGCTAAATCGAGGGCGGCCCACTCTTGATCGAAAATTAGGAAAAGAACATGTACAAATCAGCTTTTAATTTCCAGCATGCTCTAATACAATTCCAGTTTTAAAGAATTTTCATAGTATATAATAGCGTTATATATACTAATAATATAAATAATTATAGTATATAATATAGTATAATTATTTATATATATATATATATCTATATATGATTATACTGTATATATCATATTAATATAATGATAGTATATTATATATATATATATTATGTTAGACTATATAGATATATATATACATATATAATATATATATATATATTATATTAATATATATAATATATAATATATATGGTTTCTTAGGTAAAGTACGTTTCGAGATTTTTGTATGTAGTAAATACCATTTTCGGTATTACCTTTTATCCAAACAATTTTGTTTAAAATTTTCACGTCTTTTGGGTGTAATTTTAAATTGGACCAATGTTTAAAAAAAAGACATGAAAAAGTCAATTTATTTATTATGTAAGTCCACTATTTCAAATTTAATGTTCTTTTAAAAGAAAGTTGCTGAATATTATAATAATATATATTATATATATATTATTATATAATTATAGGTATAAAATATTATTCATAATATTATTATATATATATTTACTAAATATTAAAGTATATATACTATATATATACACATAGAGAGAGAGAGGAATGAGAAGAGGAGAAGAGAGAGAGAAGAGAGAGACGAGAGAGAGAAGGGGGAGGATGAGAGAGCAGATGAGAGAGAGAGAAGACGAGAGAGAGAGAGATGAGAGAGAGAGAGAGAGAGAGAGATTTAGAGAGAGACGACCGAGAGAGAGAGAGAGAAGAGACGAGAGAGACGAGAGAGAAGAGAGAGAGGAGGAGAGAGAGAGACCAAGGTAAAGGCCGATAACAGAAAAATATTTGTACGAATTTATTAACTTAACTTAAACTTCATCCAGTTTAATAATATTATTTTCTAAGCGGCAAAATATCAGAAAAGAGCAGGAGAATTATCTCGGAAAGTATGACACTTACAGGAAAAACAAATACATATTTGGAATCAGCGTATAAAGCTTATTACCGGAATGTAGAAAAAAAAAAAAAAAAAAAAAAACAACAAAAAAAAAAAAAAAAAAAACTCTCGAAAAGTACGGACTTACAAGAAACAAATTACATATTTGAAATATGCGTATAAAGCTTATTAATGTAAAGGTCGCTTTCCCCCCCATATTTGGAACGGCTCGAGCCCCTAAAAATTTAAAGTTCAAGGAAAAATATATTTCCTTAGGGAGCTCGAGCGATGGGGACAGAGGGGCACGAGATTCCCCCCCGTGCTCCCACCTAGAGCGAGACCCCAGATTCTTGTCATCCAATGCGGAATCTACCCTGGTATTCGTAGTTTTTAAATCATAAAAACATTTTATAAGGAAGATCTTGATAGCTGCTGGATTCCTAATATGCGTAAATTATATTTTTTGAATTTTTTGTTTTCTTTCGTTTTGTTTTTTTTTTTTATTTTTTTTTATTACTATTCCTCCGATTACTAAGCTTTAATACGCTGATTCCAAATATTGTATCGCTTGGTTTTACTGTTAAGTGTCAATTACTTTTCGACGATAATTCTCCTGGCTCTCTTTTCTGCAATTGTAGTTATTTTAAGCTTATTTTGTAAAAATGTATATCAATGTAATTTTAATTATAATATTTCGTAATATATTCATTTTATATTGATTCCGAGAAAATAATGTACTAAAAAAAATAATTAATAACTAAACACAATTCGAAATAAATTCTCACAGATTTTTATAAAAAATAAAAAATTATTAAAAAAAAGGGAGAATCTGAGAGATTCCACTACCGAAAGACCAATATTCTTGTTCAATATACTGGATTTTAACTTTTTCAACATAAAGAAAAATCTACTCAAAGTTTGCGGGTCTAATCCAGCTCACAGTTGTACCATATATATTATATATAAATATATAGTATATATAATATATATATTATATAATATATATATATAATACTAATAAGTATATGTATATAAGGCATGGTCAGTATTTTTTAATGCTCACAGTATGTAACTAAGGACCGGCAGCTCCTACGGTTATAAACAAATTATATATTTGAATCAGCGGAAATTCTAAGATGCATTAACTTATTTTTTTTTTTCTTTTTTTCTTTTGTTGCTTGTTCTTTGTTTATATTTTTAAGAACATATATATTTCCCCATTTTAGGCCCAGCCGAACGGGGAGACGAGGAGGGGACGTGCATACGCCCGGAGGGATGTCGGAGGAATCCCCCGCGAACACCAAAGACCAAAGGAGCGGGGGTCCGAGACCATCCCGGTTCGAGTGGGGTTTAGTCCCCCAGTCGTTCCACCGGGAAGGCCGAGGAGACCCACATCCTGCCATCTTTGCGTTTACCCTATGGTATTCCTTTAGTTAAGTAATACCAAAAGTGTTTTTGGAAGTAAAATTATTCTTTCTTTTTAATTTAAAAAATAATTTTCGATGAATAGCAAAAAAAAAAAAAAAAAAGAAAAAAGTTTATGAAAATGCCCGTCCTTAGAATTTTCCGCTGATCAAATATTAAATTTGTTTTAGCGTAGAGCTGTCGTCCCTAATGTTACATACTGTTGAGCATTTTAAAAAAATCTACCATTTATATATATATATATATATATTAATATATTAACTTATATATTATTTATATATATTTTTATATATATAGTTATATATATATAGTATACTATATATATATATATATATATATATATATATATTATAGTATATATATATTATAATATATAGGATTAAGACTATATATATATTATATAATATATTAGCTATATATTATAGTAATTTGATAATTATTTCTTTGTTGAAGTTCAACAAAAAATGGGAGAAGATTTTCTTTTTTGTTTTCTATTTTCCTAATTATATGAAGTAATAGCAGTTATATCCAGAATACTACAACTTCACAAATTTTCATTTTTTTAGGTGGTGATTCAAAGACGTATTATCCTATATATATCATATTTATAATATATATTATCTATATATATATATATATAATAATATACTATATTAAATATATAGTATAGATAAATATATATGTATATACTTAATATTAATATATTATATATATATATATAGTACTTATAGTAAGTATATATATATATATATAATTTATATTTAATATATGTATGTATATATAATATATACTATACTATATATATACTATTATATCATATATATATATATATATATATATATAGATATATATTATAATTATATATATGATAATAAGTGTATATAATATTATATATATATACTATATAATATATCATAAATATATAAACCTACATATAGTTATATATCACTATATATATATATATATATATACTATAAATATATATATATATATAATTATATAATGATATATTATATATAAGACGAAGAGGAAAAGCTACGGGACAGCGGGGCGGTATATATATATAGTATATATAATAATATATTGATGTGGACGCAGAAAATTTGCGAAGGGAAACGAAATAGAAACACATCAGATAAGAAGAGTGACAGAAGAGTAAGGAATTCTGAAATTATAATTGGAAAGAAGAATCAAAATTTGGAAAGCAGTTCTTATGTGCTTTGATGGATTCTGTTAATATCAGAGGAGAGGATATTTGAGTTGGTTTCAGTTAAATAGCGAACAATATTTTTATTATTCTTAGTCGGTGTTTTAAAATATCAGGAATTTTTAATTAAACATTTATTCTATTTTTTATCAAGAATCTAGATGCAGAGCAACATGTTTTTCTCAACCACTTTTTGATTACTTATTTTGATTGAGTTATTAATGGATGCATGCAGAAATTAATTAAAAAGAAGAAACTTGAACTTTAAATATAAAAAGTGTGAAGCTGCCAAATTTCCCGACGTCGATCGAGTCATGAAGAATAATAATTTTTAAATCTCTTTGCTTCGTGAATTTCAATTCTCTTCCACTGTAGAGCAGGGTTCGAAATTCCGCCTGCTTATAATTTAGTTTTTTGTTGATTGCTATATAGCCAAATATTAGAAATATTACATAATAAATAAGTGTAAATGTTTAATAATGAAATAATAGGCATCATCTTGCTTGAATAATTTTAAATACAAGTGAATATAGACGTATAGCGTAATATAATTTATTTAAGGCTGAATAGTTTGGTGAACAATATAATATATATATATGATTTAGTATTGTCGTGACGCCTCTCCGAATCTGCTTAATTTTGATGGCTCAATAAGAGGACTGCTCAACACATGGTTGCTAGAGATTGGAAATATTCTCCAATCTAGTGATAATTTTTAGTAGTTATAATAGATAGTGTTTTTAATTGGTGATAGTGCTAATAATTATTTGGTGATAGTATTATTAATTGGTGATAGTGTTATTAATTAGTTATTAATGTTTATATATATGTATATATTTTTTATTTTATATTTATTTTTGCAAAAGTGCCCGGTAGCTCAGTGGTAGCGCACTCACCAAAACAAAGTGAGTCTCTTAGGTTCATATATATTCTCTCCTTGGGCTTAACTTCGTCCTGCTCGGACGTTAATTGAGTACACCCCAGTAGTAGCAATCACTCCGGTGAACATATAAAAGAAGGGTTCTATAAACAAGAAATACAGAGAATACATTTCGATCCTACGAGTAGTGAAAATAGAATAGAGAAAATATTAGGCTCAAAAGGTAAAGGTAAAAAGAAACAGCATCTATTGAAATGGGTTGCCTGATAAGTTTAATTTTATATAAAAGCTAACGACATTAAGAAACATTGATCAGTCTACATTAAGAAGATGGTGGGTGAAGGTCATTTCTATTTAATTCTGCCTTCCTTGGCTTTTATGGACTTAACCCCTGAAAATAAAGTTTCAGATTTCACTACAGAATTAATGACCCCTATTCAGCTTGAATGTGAAACGTATGAAGTAGAATTATGCGAGATGATATTAGATGCAGACATAGAGAATGTAGCAAACACCCGACTAGTATTTATAAGGTTAACAAATGTAGAGTGAGTTAAAAACATATTAAAAATAGAAAAATAACTAATGGAACGAAACTGTTCAAGCATGGGGATGAAGAATATTTTTTGAAAGGTTTTATATAATAAGAGGTCTCTATAAATCTCTCCCCACCTTAAACAAAAAATTTTGATCAAGTAGCTCATGTAAAGATTTAATTTTTCTAATTAACAAATCTGCTAACGAAGACAGCTTGTTAATCACCATAAGATCTACAATTTGAGTAAAATTGCAAGATAAAAATACGTTTATATTCCAGATAACTGAATGGTTCCGTAATTACGTTAGGGAGGATGCGGTATCACAAGGGTGGGGTATCACTTCAGCTCTAACTGAATTAAAACGTTATATCCCTTCTAAGGAAGTATATCTGTCAATGCATGGCCCAGGGGAAACTGATAAATCGATACATTTTGTATGTAAACCTCCGGAAATGTTACAAGATCCCGTATGGCTTATATTTATTCAGATATTGTAGATCAACAGTATGTAGAGGATACTAAAGCCTCGTCATTAAGAGTGATCCATTTCCCAAAAGATAGTAGAGTTATAACTTTCCCTAATGTTCACTATGTACCCTTAAGTAGGCCTCAATTTAGGTCTGCTGAGTGCATATAAAGGATATCGAGGGGAAAGCTTATCCAATCACATCTGGAATATTGCTATGTAAGGTTCATATTGGAGAGAGAAGCTCCTTTAATAACAATCATGAAAGACTTTTTTTTACGAAAAGTTGAAAGTTTTCCATCTGTAATCAGAACCTTTATACAAAAAATATATCAAGTTAAATTTATTTATAACTATAAGTTATGTAATAAACTATATTTATTCATTCACTAACTCAACCTTGCAGTGTAAAGATAGCGTAAGAAAGAAGCTCAGTTAAAAAATGGATGGAGAAAGAATTTTCAGGGGATCGAAATTACAAAGGGACTATGGGTTAAGGGAGTTTTTCGCTAAATTAATGAGAATCGCTTTACCTCTGCTTAGAAAGGCGGTAAATATATTGCTAAAAAAGCTGCTCGAACAGGCATAAACCCTATACATGACATCGCATCAGGAGCTAAGTCTCGTGATTCCTTAAAAATACGTATAACTAATGTTTCTGATGAAATACTGGATGATGTTAAACGGAAAATAAGGCGCAGGATGACGGGTCAAGGTAAAGGCAGTAAGAAAATAAATAAATAACGCTTTGATATCTTTGACATTTAATTACTAGCAGATATCTTTTACGTAAATAGTGACATCTGGCTACTGTATTGTATATAAAAAAATGATAATCAAGACTCTACTCATTACACTTCCAGTTTTCATACCTACAAGATGCACTTCCTCCATCCTTCTAGTCCAGACTGTTGTAAGAGTGAATTGGACCTCTTTTCCATGATCCTACTCAGATTAGCGTAAGTAAACCAATTTCGTCAGTATTAACTCTATTCATTCAAGTACCAACACCGATGTAATTTTTTAATTTAATATTCCCGGCAAGCCCGAGCAATATCTCGATCCATCAAATGTGGTTTTATTTTTAAAAACAAAATTAACGAATACCGATGGTTCAGATCTTCCTTCGTACGACCACATAATGTACACTGAATCAAATTTCATGTATACATGTTTTTACCAACTTGAAGCGTATCTCAATGAAACATCTCTAGGAGCTTCAGCCGCAAATTATTCATATAGAAGTTATATAGAACATTTCATGAATTATTCACATGATGCTAAACTGTCTCATCTGCAATCATGCGGATTTTATAGTTTCAAAGATGCAAACAAACATATATAAAGCTGCTAAATCTACAAGCAACACATGAATTTTATGGACGATTAAATGGAGATATCTTCTCTCAGGAAAGACTTATTCTTCCTTCAGTGGATACTAGAGTTCGATTAACTAAATCTAGTGCACAATTTGCTCTTAAAATTAAAAGCAATCCTTCGGTCACTACTGCACATTCTGAACCTGTTTTCAAGTTGTTAGACGCATATCTTTATGTTAGAAAAGCGAAACTGTTACCCCAGAGATATTTGGAAATTGAAAAATCTCTATTGAACACTTCAGTTAAGTATCCTATAAAAAAGAATTGAAACCAAATTATTTAACTTCACTCAAGGTTTATCTAGTATCAATATCTCTAACTTTGTGAACGGTAATTTACTTCAGAAAGTAATAACAGCAATTGTTGAACATGAAGCTTATTTTGGAAATCATAAAAAGTCACCCTTTAAATTCACATCTTTTGAACTTAGAGGTGTCAATCTACACGTAAGCGGGCAACCCTACAATCGTGATTATGAAAATGATGTATAAAGGCACACAATCTCTTTGTTCAAGACCTTTTACGATTTAATAGCCAACACTGTTTCATGCAACGATAGTGGAAAAGGGTTCGATCTGAGGCTTATGCCGAGAATAGTAATTTATACGCTTCCAATCTCACAGCTGATCTTTCAGCATGTAATGTATATCTTTTGAAAATTTTAAGAAAAGGAACATTAGGGCTAAGGCAACTTTGGAGAAAGTTTGAAATCTACATTCACCGTCTTAGTGTATTTGGAACATCCACAAATCATTGAAATTGATAGAGTACAGAATATAATCTTGAATTATTAAAGATGAACGAAGAAGATATAAAAACTTTTAAAAACGAACCAAGATTTATAAGAGTCTCTGCAATAAATCGGGTCAGTGAAACCGGAGAAGGGTGCTGGATTGTATTTAGCACATACCCTCGTCACATTACTACAGGAGGACACTGGATAGTCATATATAGGGACAAAAAGGGTGTTGTGTATCTTCTTGATTATTTGCACTTAAATTCATGTTTAGTAGTCCTTATGTAATTTCTTTTTTAAAATATAATAAAATGTATTAGGTAAAATCTTTGTTTTCCTGTTCAACCTCAATATTCTAATTTATGTGGGGTCTACTGTATTTATTTTATTATATGTTTTTTAAACAATGTATGTTTTAATAAACTTGTAAATATTTTTGACGTTAAAAGTTTATGTCAATGATTATGTAGTTTCTGGTTATGTTATAAATGCTGTAAAATGAAAACTTGATTTCTATCCCCTTAAGAACTTATTTTCATGTTAACTAATATATATATATATATATATATATATATATATATATATATAATAATTATATATATATATATATATATATATATATATATATATATATATATATATATATATATATATATATATATATATATATACATATATATATAATAATATATATATATAACAATAACTAATATATATATATATATATATATATAACAATAATATATATATATATATATATATATAATATATATATATAAATATATATGTAATAATAATAATAATATATATATGTATATATATATAATATATATATATATATAATAATATATATATATGTATATATATATATATATGTATATATATATATATACTGTGTATATATAACTATATATTTTTATAATTATAATCTATAAAATAAAAATAATATATATATATAAATATATATAATATGCTTTATATATATAATAATAATATAATAATAATAATAATATATATATATATACAGTAATAATATATATATACGGTAATAATAATAATAATATGTAATATATATATAATATGTAATAATAATATAATAATAACCAATATATAATAATAATAATAATATAATATAACTATATATAATATATATATAATAATAATAATAATAATATAATAATAATATATATATGTATATATATATATCAATAATAAGACTGTATTGTGTCATGTGTATAGAACTGAAAATGTTTAATATCGTAATTTCCCGAAATTCCAAGATGTATCTTTGCACTAGCTGTCCTATGACGTAACGATTTTCATGATGCATGGAAACATCCCCTTAATTCTGATATGTGAAGGAGATTGTTAGTTGTGTCACATCCTTTTTCACATGAACAGTATTTGTAATACAAACGAAGATATAGTTATGGGAGTTATTGCTTTTTTTAAACAGTCTTGTTTTTTTTTAAAAACTTTTGTACATGTTCTAGTTATACATGAAATTTTTCTTCACTGTGTCAGTATACATACCGTGATTCTGATAAAGTGCGTATAGTATGTGTATTTGACAACGTTAATGGTCATAGGATATGTACATCGGCATTTGTGAAAGAAGGAAATGAGACTACATACTTCGATATAGCATTAAAGTATAATAAGATGATTCCTATGCTTGATGGACATATTGAGAAAAATACGGAAACAATCAATGAGGAAAAAGACATTTATTGTTAACGTGATAAGTTTCAAAATGAAAATTGCTTTGCCTATTCACCTAAAAATTGCAGCTAAGATACGTACTTTAGCCAATCACGATCTTTACGAACGTTCAAAGAAGCGTTTGATCAACCATATAATAACAATAATAAGAAGTAAAATATCTAGAGAATATGTTACAATGCCTACAAGTTCTAATCAAGATGTATGTGGCTGGAGATAAGGTTTATTTATTCATAATGTTGAATATGTACATCTTGTATGGATAAAATTACAGTGAATATGTAATAAAAATATTTTAAAGTAAAAACTTTTTTTTTATTCCCTTACGTAAAGGTTATTTTTTATAATAATAATAATAATAATAATAATAATAATAATAATAATAATAATAATAATAATAATAATATAATAATAATAATAATAATAATAATATATTCGTATACCAATATTACTCCTGCGGGAGCATGAATCAGTTTTCGCACCGGTTCTCGGGCACTGCGGGGCGAGCGTGCTTGCATGGGGCCTTCACGTAACCCGTTTAAAACAAAGGATTACGTATGGCTGACTACCTACCACCACCATTGTTAGAGGGTTGAAAACCATTGCATTCGATCTCAGCAGTCAGCATCCATCGTTAAATAGGGTTTGATGTAACATACATCATGCAAGTCAAGAGCAAGTTTCGGATTCAAACACCGCACTACTCTGTCAGCCTCCATTCTGACTCCGCTCCAATTCCGGCTCCGACGCAGTTCAAGCTCTCCAGGCTCAGGCTCTGTCACCGTCTCCATTTCGACTCCTGACTCTTGGTAGTTATAAAAATTAAGAATTAAAATATAATTGTTATCCTTCGCAGAAAAGAAAAAATCGGATAATTTTGGAATAGGGCTAGCCCTATTCGTATATTTAAAAAAAGTCCGGACTACAAAAAATTTTCCCTTTGCCTCAAAAGGCCCGACCATAAAAGCTTAGCATTATATAATGCCATTGCCAGAATCAACTTAGGGGATGCATAACCTCGCCTACGACGAGGTGACACCACCAGCTATAGGGTATCAATTTGAAAGGGATACAACCAGCATAACTCGAGAATAAAAACTGGATCTTAAATTTGTGACAATACCATTGATTCAATACTTGTAGTTATAAGAATTAGAATTAAAATATAATTGGTTATCCTTCGCAGAAAAGAAAAAAAATGGATAATTTTTGGAATAAGGGCTAGCCCTATTCGTATATTTAAAAAAAGTCCGGACTACAAAACAAGATTGCCCTTGCTCAAAAGGCCCGACCATAAAAGCTTCAGCATTATAATAATGTGCCATAACCAGAATCAACTTAGGGGATAACATAACCTCGACCTACTGATGAGGTGACACCACAGCTATAGGTATCAATTTGGAAAGGGATAACAACCAGTATAACTCGAGAATAGAAACTCGGACCTTAAATTTGTGATTCAATACCATTATATATATATATATATATATATATATATATATATATATATATATATATATATATAAAATATTTTCATTTTATGTTACTTATATCTATATATTTTATATATATAGTTATTATATATATATATATAGGTTATATAGTAGTATTATATATATATATTATATATATATATATATTATAATATATATTATATTATATTTATATATATTATATAGTTAATATGAATATATATGATTATATATATTATATATATATATATATGATATATTATATATATATATATATATATATATATATATATAGATTTCACAAAGCATGTTGGCTGCTTATTTACCATCTAGCTAATGCCATAAAAAGTTTGGGGCTTAGCCACCTCCGGGGTCGCACGGATACGTAATCCTCGTTTACGACGAGGTTACTCATAAGAATGGGGCTACAAAATTTGAGGGAGATACGATGTCTCTAAGACTTCCGTTGCTAGGGACTCTCCTAATTTCG
>JABUQX010094860.1:20000-22500 GCA_015478945.1 Trachelipus rathkii
TAGAATCATTTATAGATCTTGGTAGTATTTATGGAGATGGAAGAGAGTGAACTTTTGCACTACAGAGAAAATTTAAAAATACGGAAAATACTTAGGAGTTTTATCCATTACCGAAGGATGTGAACATCCGTTTTTAGAAAAGTATAGATTATATTTCAGACGATTCAAACGCAGATATTGATGTGTGGAGTAGAGTGCTAAATATCGACAACCAAGTCCCAAGTCTTAAAGCAGAATACAGGCTGTTGAAATGAGGCTTCTTAGAATAGTTCTATGAAAAAAAAAGAAAAAATAAGAGTTAGAAATGAACGAGTAAGGGAGAGTGTGGGAGAGTGGGATCCTACCATAACTCATAAATAATATAGAAAAGGCTCAGCTAAGATAACTGGGACATATTGGGAGAATGGAAGACCATATAAGAAAGGCGAAAAAGTGTTGGTGGTGGACACCCGAAGGGAGAGGACCTAGTTGAAGACCAAGAAGGAGATGAAGTGGAGTGGCGCTTGGACAGCATGGTTTCCCTAACTTGGAAGAGTTCAGGAGGTACAGAGTATTCATAGGCTGAGGGAACTGGAAGATGAGGCTTCACCTGCCTGACAGGTTGCCTACACGAGAACTGAAGTAAACAATATACTATATATAATTAAATATTTATATAATATATATATATATATATATATATATATTTTGGATATACCTTAATATGTTGTACCATATATATATATATATATATGTATGTTGTATGTATGTATGTATATGTATTGTTATGTTATGTATGTATGTATGTATGTATGTATGTTGTGTATGTATGTATGTATGTATGTATGTGAATGTATAACTATAAAATACTATTACTCTATTCATTTTTCTATTTTAATTCCTACCTTTTTTTAATTATATCATTTCTTCTTCATTAATTATAAGACCTATTATTCAAATTTTTTGTTATCATTATTATTTCATATGCAGCCTCAAATTGCATAAATTTGAATCTTTTTTCTTTTAATTTTTACTCTTTCTTGAAATGGGTCTTCATAATTATTAGATGACAACATTCGTATGTATTAGAAAAAAAAGAACGGGCTGCGTGTTATTTGCAAGAAAAAAAAAAAAACTTTAATGTCTATATAAAAAATAAAAAAAAAAAAAAAATTATATCATATTATAGAGAGAGAAAAGAAAAGGTCACAGAAAATAACAATATCGAAACACCAATAATATATATATATATATATTTATATATATATATATATTTATAGATATATATATATATATATATATATAGTTATAATATATATATATATACTTTATATATATATATATATATATATATATATACATAATATATATATATATATAATATATTAGGGTATAAATGTGTTTATATCTTATATTATAATATATATATTATATATATATATATATTATATATATATATATATAATATAGTATATATATATATATTCATTATATATATTTATATATATATATTATATTATATATACGGTATATTATATATATATATATATATATATATATATATATATATATATATATATATATATATATATATATAGTATATATATATATATATATATATATATATACTATATATATATATTATATATTATATGTATATATATTAGTAATACCATTCATAAATTCAGTGTTTTTGAATTGTGTTCGGGGTTTGAATGTGAGTTGCTTATTTTTCTTTTCCAAATAAACTAAACATATACAATAATCTACAAGGTATTCCTAAAGTCTTATTTAACAAGCTTATAAAAATCCACATTTATGACTTCATCTAAAACTTCATGAAGACCCTGTATACTTGTCTAAAAAAATACACATACGAAGGAAAGTGAAAACGCCTTTGTATATGTAGAATATAGAATATATATAGATCAACTATAATAAAAGGTTTTCAAATTCATGGTCTATAATCTCTTGCCCCAATTATACCATCAAGGAAAATGGGAATAAGAAGCCTCAAGCTAATATTAATAAGAGATTCAACAAGCTCAACTTATTTGTAGTCCCCATCACTCAATCTTTTGAAACATCTTGTTTGAACCTTTTCACATATGATTACCTTTAGTCAATACGAGACAACGTTTCGATCCTTTAATGACAATGATGCTTCCCCGATCGACTGATAATACAGGAAATTACTTTCTTTCTCTTACATATTTAAACAACAAAATGCAAGAGAGTAATTTAGATACACACACAACACACACAAATATACACATACATACGCGCGCGCACATATATATATAGTATATATATATATATATATTATATATTATATATATATATATATATATTATATCTATATATATAATATAATACTAATATATATATTATATTAGGAATCATTAATGAGTAAAAATCTTAAATGACATTATTTCATTTATCTGCAAAGCGGATTGATCAGACGTCATTTATTTATTCAAATGATGAAGAGCATGAGAAGAAATTGTTTGATAGAAAACTC
>JABUQX010094860.1:25000-32500 GCA_015478945.1 Trachelipus rathkii
CTCACCTCTCGTCACTTCTGGTTTTATATATATATATATAGTTATATATATATATATATATATATATATATATAATATATAATTATATATATATATATATTATATTATATATATTATATATAGTTTTAAGACATTAGTATTAATTACTAACGATAGAAAGGAGGAATAAATAGGATATGATAATGTCTATGTAAAATATACATGAAAAATGGCCCATTTTGCAATGTAGAATCTTTGATGAATAAGATGGTAAAGATAAAAGTTTATCCAGGTAAAGAAGGTAAGGAAAGTGAAGATAATATAGATATCAAATAAGGTAAAGAAAAGAAAGATGATAAAGAAGGTGAAATATGTATAAAAAGGTAAAGAAGGTAAAGAAAAGAAATATGATTAAAAAGGTGAAATATGTATAAAAAGGTAAAGAAAAGAAAGATGATAAAGAAGGTGAAATATGTATAAAAAGGTAAAGAAGGTAATGGTACAAAAATTATTATAAAAAAGAGTAAAGGCTAGAGAAAAAGTTAAATGAAAACGCATGCAAAAATAAAAAAGAAGGTAAACATGGTAAAGCTAGTAAAGAAGGTAAAGATAGTAAAGAAAGTAAAAATGATAAAAATGTTAAGGAAAGTAAAGAAGGTAAAAAGAAACATGGTAAAGTAGGTAAAGAATATAAAGAAGTTAAAAGAATGCGAAGAAGGTATAAAGAAAAGGAAAAGGTAGAAAATATAAAGATAAATATGTAAAGGTTGTAAAGGCATAGAATGTAAATAAAGTTAATAATGTAAAGAATGAAGAGGGGAAAAAATTAAAAAAGGCAAAAATTTGTAGAATGTTTTAATGTAAAGAAACTAAGAAAGTTAAAGAGGGTAAATCATTTAAAGAATGTAAGATGATAAATAACGTAAAGAAGAATGGATTGTAAAGGTAATATATGTGAAGAATGTAAAGATGATTATAGAAACTTAAAGAAGTTGAAGAATATAAAGAAGATAAATAAATAATGTAAAAATGGATGGAAAAAAAGGAAATATAGTAAAGCAGGCAAAGGTAAAACAGGAAAGTTGGAAAAGTAAATAAAAAACGTAAAAAAGGTAAATAATTTTAAGAAAATAAAAATTGTAAAATATGTGATGAGCGGAAAGAAGTATAATAATGAAAATAAAGATAGTAAAGATGGTATATATAAAAAATTTGAAAATGGTAAAAAAGATGATGCTAAAGAATAAAGAATGGGAATTCAAAGGAGGTAAAAATGTAAAGAATGTAAAAAAGATAGACCTAATAGAAAATATAAAGAAGTGAAAAAAAGTTAGAATGTGAAGAATAAAAAGAAGGTAAAGATTGTAAAGAAAGAAAAAGTTTGTAATATAAGGAAAATAAAGGTAAATCAATAAAGAATGTACAGATGGTAAAGAATGCAAAGAAGTGTAACATGTAAAGAGTGTAATATAGCCTATATATAACGAATATAAAGGATAAGAAATGTTAAAAATTTAAAGAATAAAAGGAAAAATGCAAGGAAGAGTTAAAAAAGGTAAAAAAAAGAAAGAGATGGTAAAGTAGGGGAGTAGGGTGAAAGAAGGTAAAAAATGGAAAAGCGAGGAAGAATGTTAAAAAAATATATAATATGCCGTAGTAACAATGTAAAGAATATAAGAATTTAAAGAATGTTAGAATATTAAAGAAAAAATTATGATAAAGAAAATGAGAAATGGAAGGAAGTATAAAAAAAATAAGAAGGTAAAGATAAAGAATATAAAAATAGTTAAAAGTAAAGGCGGTAAAGATAGCAAAGGTAAAAATTGGTAAAGAAAGTAAAGAATGTAAAAAAAATGTAAAGAATTCAAAGAAGATAAAAAATGTGAAGGACATAAAGAAGATATTGAATATAAAGAAGGTAAAGATAGTAAAAAATGTAAAAAATAAAAAGAAAGTAAAGGCAAACAAAGTAAAGAATGTAAAACCGATGGTAAAAGAAGGTAAAAAAATTTAGGGAATGTAAGAATGTAAAGAACATAAAGAAGGTAAAAAGTGTGATAAAGAATGTAAAGGAGGTAAATAATAAAAAGAAAGAATAATAATATGTTAAAATGATTTAGAAAGTAAAGCAATTGTGAAGAAGTTTAAGTAATGAAAGGAAGATAAAGAATGTAATGAAGTCAAAAAGATAAGAATGTATGAAGGTAAATAATGTAAAGAGGTTAAAGAATATAAAATATTTAAAGAAGAAATGGATATTAAAGAATGTTAAGAATAAACATTTATCCATAAATTACTTTAAACACTCAAGAAAAAAAAATAGAATAAGTAATTCAAATAATTTAAATAATTATCTTATTATTTAAATTTGTGATTATTATGGAATGTAAGATAAAATTGATGATTTTTTTTAGTTATACAATGATTGTAGTATAAATTTCACTTTCTTCAAACAAGTGAAACAAGATTTCATTTTCATAATGGGAACAGAATATTATAATTAATAAAAAACAAAAGCAAAAACAAAACAAAAAAACAAACAAGTATATATATATATATATATATATATATATATATATATATATATATATATATAATATATTATATATTATATATATATATATATATATATATATATAATATATATATAAAATTAACATAACATATTATATATTATATATATATATATATATATTGCAGCTCAATTCTAAACTTGAACCATGGTCCAAATACAGTTGTTATGCTACATAGTTAAATACAGGAAGAAAAAAAGGCTAGATAGTTTAATGTTTAGTTTAAAGGGTTACAAACCAGAAATTAAATGACTCAAAGCTGAGCAGAGATCCATAATTCACACAATAATAAAGCAATTTCATAACTCATAAATGATAAAATTAAAAGTGTAAAGAACATTGACAATTAAAGATGGTTAAAAATTGAAAGTACAAATTGAAAAATTATGAAGCATTCAATTTTTAAAGACATTTAAAGATATATTTTTATTATTTCACACCTTGAATAGGGCTGGCCCGTGAGTCGGGGTGAAAATTAAAACAGTGAGAGAGAGAGAGAGAGAGAGAGAGAGAGAGAGAGAGAGAGAGAGAGAGAGAGAGAGAATGTTCGCATACAATTTTCATAGCATTTAAATTATTATTATTATTATTATTATTATTATTATTATTATTATTATTATTATTATTATTATTATTATTTATTATTTATATTATTATTATTATTATTTAATTATTATTATTTAATTATGTAGTTATTTTAGCAATGACTTTATTAATATTATAATAATAAATAATCCGACGTCTGGAACTATAAATACGATAAATGGTGGGTCACACCCAAAAATATTCAATAAATTATTATTATTATTATTATTATTATTATTATTATTATTATTATTATTATTATTATTATTATTATTATTATTATTATTATTATTATTATTATTATTATTTTATTATTATTTTATTTTTATTGCTGCTATCATTATTACTTTATTATTAATTATTATTATTTTATTATTCATTAATTATATTATTATATTATTTTATTTATTATTATTTTATTATTATTTATTATTATTATTATTATTATTATTATTATTATCGATACACTTAAAAAATTTGGGATATTGCAATATTTCACTATCTTCTCTGACATTGGTTGTTTAATTTTCATGTCGCCCAACTATCAGAAAATTTTTTAAAAGTCTTGGCTCAGTATACTATTCAACTAACAATGCCGTATTTGAAAAAAACACAAGAATTTGAAGGGTTTAAACATGCCTCGTTTCTTCTCTAAGCCCCTTTCTTTCAAAAATACCTCCTTCTGATTTGCATTTACTTTTAGGAGTTGTAGCGACGCACCTGTTCGGCCGGTGGTCGGAGTGTGATGCCCTCATTTTGGTCTGTGCAGTTGCAGCACACCAATGTTCAGTACAGTATGGTGTGGAAAAAATTGCTATGTACTGGGCCAAACCCTGGTTTAAAGTTTCTTTAAAATCAACACAAATCAGTACACTTTTTGAATAGGAAAGATTTATCATTACTGCCGACAATGTATGGCGTTTCCTGAGGTTTCTCTTTATTTCCATATTTAATTAAAAAAAAATGTTTTATTAATATCCTCTTGCAACTCTTTCCATTCTTATTCCAATTGCTCGACTCTTATTTTTCCCTCTATAGACTTTAGAGATACTTGGGGAGACATTTTTAGAGATTTCATTTTTTCTTTACCATATTCTCGCTGATATGAATAAGGTCTATCAGTAGTGAGGTTGACTGAAGCTTGTATGATATATTCTTTTGAATCCTCTAACACACATGTCCCACTTAAAAAACACCTCCCAAATTGACCAGCTAACTTCTGTGGCTCAGTCGTTTGCTCGATAATTTATATAAAAACGTTTTGTACTAACATTATGTAAATAATATTGGAAAGCTCTCAACACAACACTACTGTGTTGGAAATGCTGTTTAGGTTGAAGGAAAAAAAATTTCATAGTTGCTCCATCTATCCTTTTTTGAAGTACTGTCTTCATATCTGGGGAAAGCTCCTATCTCAATTATTCCTTCGATGTGGTTGAATCTGAAACTAAAAAGACATTAACATTTTCTCATTATACTGATAACCTTCAATCTTTATCGTAACGATTGAAAGAATAATGACACATGTTTCAATTTGCTATTTTAGAGTTTCATTGTTATAACTATATTAAAATCAAAGTTTCTGCCGAGAGGATATTAAGTTGCAGGTCATATTTATTTTCTGTAAATTTCGTTCCTAAAATTGAATTGAAATAAAAACAAAACCAACCTTCCCGGAAACACAAAATTTTTTTTGATCTGTAAATCCCTTTTTCTAAATTGACGAATTTTGTTCTTAATTATTTCTGTAGGTACTGCATTTGTATACGCTAGAGGGAGCCACCAACCTCATAGCATATGATCTTCACATGACTTCTGAAATGGAGATTAGTAATTCTGATACCTCCTTTCCAATCAATTTGCCTTGCAACTCTTTCCGTGCAACTCTTTTCCCTATAATCCGTCTTTCCTTCTCAATATAATCTTATTCTTAACTCTCTCATGAAAGTAATACACCGTGTTCTTATAAGATGTAATTTTGTGCCTCTTTGCATGCAGGTTTTGTTTTTATAATCGGCGATATTGCCTGAAAGAATCGTGATTTTTTGTCTCTCTGA
Source organism: Trachelipus rathkii (assembly GCA_015478945.1). Lineage (NCBI taxonomy): Eukaryota > Metazoa > Arthropoda > Malacostraca > Isopoda > Trachelipodidae > Trachelipus > Trachelipus rathkii. The sequence goes on from JABUQX010094860.1 coordinate 30,195, forward strand.
CGAAACCTTCAAAGTCACTGAAAGAGACCTTTAATCTCTGTAAAAGAAAACGCATCTCTCTGTAACAAACACATTAAGACCTCATAATTACACTCTAAATAATTTGCAAGTTTATTTTGTCAATCATCACAAATGTGTCATATTAACACATAAAAGTAACACATTCCATACTCATATTATTTAAATTTTAACCTTGGAATGTGGTATGTCCTTATAAAGTGGAGTAACATTTAAGTAATACTAGTTATTTTATGTGTTAATGACCAATTCACGATGATCTACAAAAACGCGTTAAATTTTTTATTTTTTTTTAACTTTTCTATAGCTGGTGGTTGCCTGATCGACGCCCGCGTGCCTGTCCCATATAGCCTATATATATATATATATATAATATATATATATATATTATATAATATATATATATATATTTATATAATATATATATATATATATATATATTATATATAATATATATATATATATATATTATAATAATATAATATATATATATATATATATATATACCTGCAATCACGAAGATATTTAACTTCAATTTTTATATTTATAATTTCACAAAACAAGTTTGCATATTAATTTACCTATGTTCTTATTTATTTATTCACTATTGTTTTAATTAGTACCAAACAACTCATCTATCCACTGTCATATATGAAAAACTTTTCACAGCATAATTTGTCAGAACAGTTTCAATTCTCCCGAATAAAACGTAAATTATATTATGTTTTTCACCAAGCCTCAGCAATTATGCTTTGTCGATTACTGATTATTTTTTATGAAAAGCTCGTTGCAACACTCGTTATTAAAATCGCTTTAAAACACCCAAACTCGAAGCAGTGAAATTTCAAACTAAATTAAGATCTGATCTCTATTTTTTGCAGAGGAGAATAACTATTGGGGTAAAGTTGCCAAATGCCAGTTTTATTTCTTTATTATTGCTACATAAAAAAAACACTGACATTTTTGTAGTTACATTTAACTCGTTAATTTCTAAAGCTGAATTTTTAAAATAAATTACTCGAGTAATAGTTCTTTTATTTTATTTTAATAACCAGCGTCACTAATTGTAATACCATTCTTCATTAGATATCAATGATTATGGCAACAGCAATCTTTAATTCGCCGTTGATTGGTTATGTGTCTCTAATAGGCGTGGCTATTATTCTATTATAAGTAAAGAGATACCTTGAATTGGGTCAATTTTATATATCTATAATATATATTATAAATATATATATATTAGTATTATATATATATTATATAATATATAATATATATATATATTATATATTATTATATAATATATATATATATATATATATAGTAGATATATATATAGTATATATATATATATATATTATAATATATTATACGTTATAATATATATATATATATGATCCAATTATCTTTCACCATTAATTTTTTTTTATTAAAACTAGATTTATGTACTTATATAATAAAAAATTTGCATTAATTATTTTCAATCTTTCAAGTTAAAAATATAAATACATTTCGTCCACATTACAGATACATATATTGGTCTTATAATTATATTTTAATTTACAAACTACAAAAGTATTTATTATACATTTCCAATTTATTTTTATAAAAAAAAAAGAAAAAAAAAAAAATGATAATTATAATTTCAACTTTGTTTATTTAGTTATGTAACATTATATAATATATATATATATATATAATATATATATATAATATTATATATATAATATATATATATATATATATATATATATATATAATATATATATATATATTATTATAAACTATATATATATATATAAATATATAATATATATAAGAGGCGACTCCTTACTCGTGCTGCTCGTTGCTAGCACGAGTATCGTTATCAGAAAACGATCGATCTTCTAACAAATTTCGTAAAGTTACGATCAAATTCTCTTATATTTTTTTTTGCGAAAATTGGTCATATATGAAAGAATATATTACATAATAAATATAAAAGATTATGTAAAATTTAAACAAAAAGTGTAAGAATCATCGCCAATTGAATAATGTTATTTTCAATCAATTATAAAAAGGTGACATTACTGCTCGTGCTTCTCCGAAATAGCCGAGAGAAAATTGACAGTATACACTAAACACATTCGTGAATTTAATTTTTTTTTAAAAGTTATACCTTTTAAGAATTCAAAGTACCAATTCATTTAAAAAATATTCAAATAACATTTATTGTTCTTAATACACAATCCACATACCAAAAATTAGATATTTGAATTCAAATACCTAAATTTAGCCTATAAAATTGT
>JABUQX010094860.1:52500-63371 GCA_015478945.1 Trachelipus rathkii
GTATATATATTTTAATAAATATATATTTTCAGGCCATTAAGTATAAGTAGAAACTATACAAGTATATTATAATATGTAATATGGTGTAGATGATAATAGATATAGAATTATTACCATACAGACATAGATATATATATAATATATATTATATATATATATATATATATATAGTATATATAGTGATACATTATATATATATATATATAATATAGTGCATATAAATTGATTAAGAATATAGTGATAATAAGTCATACCGCTATATCTATATATATAGCGTGAATATATATATAACTAACCTGGATATAAATTAAAAAATTTTAAATAAATTCATACAAGCCATTATCAAATGTAATGGAAAAAAATTCTCATCTGTGAAAAAAAAAATACAGACGAGGTATATACTTCTAATTATATATATTATATATATCATAAACCTCAGTGAATAGCGCGCGCCTCATTTAATGGCTCTTTCCTTCGAGGAAGCACTTTCAAAGCAACCCATAACGAGAAACGAAGAGGTCTTTAAATCACAAGTCAAATTTGCATGGGTGAGAAACCTCTTCCCACCAGGTAAACAACACCTGTCGCTTCTAGCTAATTGCTAATAGTACATAGTTGAATTCCTTATGTTCTCGCCATTCGTTTATTAACGCCTTTTGCGGAATATACATAGGGTCCTATTGTGTTATAGGAATGGGTTATTTTTATCATTTTTATTTATTTATTGTTTTACTATAGAACGTTAGGAAATGATGTAAATATTAATTTTTTGTCATCGTTACTAATCATGTTGTCTTATATCGGAAGACCTATGTCATTAATTATAGCAGTGACAAGACACCATGGTCTGCACCTTCTCGTGCACCGATGTGTCATGAAACATTTCATTAAATGTTTGAAATGACCCATAATGAAAGAAAAAATAATGTGTCTATGTTTTTTAACTTAGATTATAACGTTTTATTGTTTTGATCTATGTTTATTATTATTAATTGTAATTAGATTTTAAATTTTTATTAGTTTTATGTATGAATTATTTTGGGATAAATATTTTACGATAATGTTATATATATATAATATATATATATATATATATATTATATATATATATATATGGATTAATACTCATATAGAAAAAGAGATTTATATAAATAATATATATAATAGCTTATTATATATATATATATAATTACCTAATACATCGTAGCTTATCAGCTAAAGGTAATTTTAGAAGTAGTATATAGTCATAAATATGAAAGAGGAAAGTACAGAATCATATATTTATATATTTTATAGATTTTGGCCATTTGACTCTAGACCTGTCCATAAATAGCAGGTAGGTTAAAAACCTATGAAGTACCCTATATCCCCCCTACCTCAGATATTGAAACAGAGATATATAAATACTTCCATTAACTATAATTAAGCGTAGACTGATATATAGGCTATACATTGCATTTAGCTGAGTGAGTAATAGTATAATCATATGTAGAAATAAGAAAGATATATAGTGACAAAAAATAGTCTTCGAGTATATCTAAACAGTAACTCCACAGTGATTATTCCTTTAGGATGGAGTAGCCCTTACAACCGTATATATGTGATTGTGAGATATATTATCTCATAAGATCAATTTTTTTTATTATTATATATATTTATATAAGGCCAAATGAGGCATGTTTATTAATTGTCATCCAGGAAGATGCGGACGATATAGAGAACCGCGAATAGAAGATTATGGATAAAGTTTATGGTAAATGTGATTTTATGAGGAGGTGAAGATTTGTTAAGGCTAGTGTTGAAGTTTATATAAATGAATTATAATTTTCACTAAATATGTATGTGATATACTAGATACCTCTCACCGGATATAAAATTATCTTAATTATCTACTCAGTAATCAAGCTGAGATATATATATACTATATATATATTATTATATATATACTATTATCAGAGTAGTAATTAAGAATATATCGGAAAAGATAAGTCGAGATAGGCTAAATATTCTAAGAAGCAAAAATGATATATTATATATATATAGGAACAGAATTTAGAAATGTAAAGTATATATGTGAGAGTAAAGAAAATAATCGAGTTACTAATATTCTCGGCTATTACGTAATAGTGAGTATGATGGTTGTTCAGAGTAATAGTGATTGAAGATCATTATAATCGGAAATAAGTATAAGAATAATAGTAGGAGATATAGACAATTAAACCCAGTGAGGTAAACCACCATCATATTGGACAGTGATAATAATAAGATAAGATAATCGCCTCATATGATACACAACAGTCATCACTATGATATTTGATAAAAGAAGCTATAGAACATTAAGTAATGTCAAATGAGTAAGAAAGGTAAGTGAGAAATACCCATAATATAAGTGAGATAAGAGAGGTAGAGCTTATTGTAGAGGGCTTATTATATAGACTTAGTACGTATATATTGCTCAATATACTCAGGTATATTATCTCAAAATATGAGCTTGGGATATGTCTAATGCATAGCCTAACCATCGCAGTCTCCCGCGTAGTTTCTTAAGCGGAAAACACTTAAATCAGTAAGATAGGTAAAATTATTATATCTACACAGTATAGATAACCTCGTGAGTACGTCCGTAAAATCACTACGTTATCACTGGCGATCTGGATAAAATTGTGAATAGAGATTCACTCAGTTTAGAAGTGATATTATTAAAGAAAGGAGTGGTGGAGAAGGGTTCAAAGATACTTAGAGAGAATACAAGTGAGAGTAGTACTATATATATGTAAGGGTCGATTAAGTTATAATGATGAGAAAGAGCGCAGCATATCTGAGAGCGGTTACATCTCGCGTGTTTTATTATTCTAAGAGGACAACAACTCTGCTGGACATGTTAGCTATGTCTATACACTAAATCACTGTGTAGAGTGATATAATAGTGTTTTATGGAATAATTAGAGACAGAAAAATCCCTAAGAGTGTTGAGACGAGAGCGCTCGGAGGGTGAGAGGACCCACGGCTGGCGGAGAACGGAATAAACACCGTGACTGCGTGCAATCAAAAACACTTATCGGAGGTAGACGTTGAGGCCAATCCATATGTCACACCCTGTACAGACTATACACTAAAATTCCCATTGCTCAATCGATTGTTAGATTTCTCATGTGCATAAAGTCCATAGCACCAATCGATATTCTTCATATTATGAAAATTCAACATTAGCTCATAATATAAGTAGGGACGATTCCCTATTGACATAGCAAGAAGTTATAGGATGAGGAAGACGAATCGCTAGTAATCAGAGAGATGCTCACCACGACGAGTTTGAATACATGTCCTAACAGTGGAAATAACTCCAGAGATTGAACTCAAGCGCTAATAGTTAGCTCACTTATAAGACGAGGAACCGAAGTCTAGTTTGAGGCTCAGTATCATTCAGTCAGACTGCAAGAACATCTAACCGAGTTAATAAGAAGGAGAAAAGGAATAGAATTTACGAGAATATACAAAGATGTGTATACTTGTAGATAGGGTAACGATATTGCGCGAATAAAGAGCGGAAGAGTACTTTAAAGATTTAGTTCTCAGTATGCTGTGATGATAGGTTACCTAGGGGTGTAGACGATGCAGAACAATTTTTCAGTTCGCTAGAAAAAGTTTTCGTAATATTTTTAAAACTTATAAAAAAATTTATTCTCACAACACGACGTTTGGCATCCTTGTTCGAGAAGCTAGTATAAAACTTTCTAAATCGTTCCTACTTGCTAAACGATATATTCTAGTCTGAATTAAAGAAAATTAGTCAAGTAAAGGTTGATAATTAAGTGGAGATAGTAGTGGCAATTTTTTATAACATATTCCTACTTCGATGAACGCACTGTATCTCATTCAGCTTACAATTAGTATTGAATATGTTGTCGCGCCATGAAACAAGTACAGATTCGAACCAGATTAGTGTAGATGAAAGAGATATAATAGGAAATTTTATAGGTGTATTTCTCGATATAAAGATAAGAATGACCTGAACTTATATCATATCACCTATATCATAAACTCGATATTACATGATAACATTACACCTATTTGCTAAATTTATCGGAATCTCTTTAGATTAGACATAGTAACTTATTCGCCAAGAAGGACAGTACACACACAAGTGAAAAGTCAGGTTACGAAAGATCATCATAAAACCATTAATAATTATTATTATTGATTAATATACAAATTATATTAGTAAACTTTTATGCGTCCATAGCGAACCAAAATAGGAAAATCCCCCATTATATCGGGCCCAATCAAGATTGCAAACTAAGTGCCTCTAGAAATCAATTCGTTGTTTTATTTTCAAATCAATAAGTTTTGATTCATTGGTACTATGTTTGATTTAAAACTGTCTAGAGTTAAATTGTATAGTATGAAGAGCTATCTAATTTTACAAGAGAAAGATTTATAATAATGGTCTTGTGATTACATATTCCACAAAAGAGATCAGACGTAATGTGTATTTTGTATTATATTAGTCAGAATTAAAAATTGAGTAAGACTAGTGTGATGAAAAATCATTTAGGTCAGTGTTCAAGAATTTTGAGATTGGTGAGATCATTTCGTATTCTCGGAGTATAAACTCTATGTGAATAGAGTCGCGCTTCTCTCTGTATAAATTAGTGCATACTTCTACGAAAGACGGCAATCTCTGAACTTTCTTAAATAAGCAGTATATAATGTGTGTCAAGGTTACAATTGTCAATATCAAATCTTATTGGGAGCATTAACTCTCCAATAAACCTACAACTCAATTAAATTCTAAAGTATAAATGATATGAGAAGGATAACCCTCATAACCATAATTCATAAATGTATATTAATGTAATGATACAATATTGATGTATTTATACTATAATCAATTGAATAAATCAATAAATAGTATCCAACAATAATAATAATAATAACAATAATATTTATTATGTGGAATAATATGAAAAGAATAAAAAACCGACTTATAATCGGATGAAGTCTCAGTTGTATTATTATTTGCTCAGGAATGTGAAGACTATATTCTCTCAAAAATGAAAGGGTCACAAAAAGCAAAGCAGTTGAGAAATTGATATATATATATATAGATATGTTTATATATAGTAATACGTAATATATATATATAATACATTATAAAATAATATTTTATATATATATATATATATATATATATATATATTATATATATATTAAATATAATTTAATACTATATATTATAATATATTAATATTATATATATTTAATATATTAATATAATTATATATAATATATATATATAAATATATATATATAATATAGTATATATATAAAATTATATATTATTTAATATATATATATAAATATTAAATTATCTCAGTATGAATATATTTATCACGAATACATTATGTTAATATATATAATATAATATACGATTATATTAATATATTAATACTTGGTTATATAATATATATTATATTAATATATAAGAAATATATTGTATAATATATATATTGAGAATCTCATAGTGATAATTTTCTCTAGAACGTGTGTATTATTTTAATAATTTTCTAGACTCTTTAATAGAGAGCGGAGCTCACATCCGCCCACCTCCGGTTGACTCGTGGCTTCTCAGGTGATTTCATGTGGGTTTGTTTACTCTTATTATTTATCAAGTCTATTATTCACTTGCGCAAAATTTCAAATGTTAATGTCATTAATAATATTCCTTAGCTATTTTTAGCGGTAAAAGTATTGTGAGTTCATACATAAAAAAGACTACATAATAATTTTCATATAGTTCTCATCATATATGCAATATTATATATAAAATGATTGATATGAAAAACAAATACTGAAATGTTAAAACTAAAATATAGTCCGCATTATACATTGAACTCTCAGCCTTTTTTTATATTTTATATTCATCTCTTTATTTTAAATTAATTAGCTTATCTAATATCCAATCTAGTTCCTGCAGTTATTAAAAGCAAACTTAGCTGGCGGTAATATTTTAGCGAACTATGTCTGTGAAACATTATCAGTAGTAGATTACACAAATTTATATATAATATAAGGAATACAATGTATTATTAAAACGAAAATTGTGATGAATATGTTTAATAGGTGAACCACAATATACAATAATAATAAATATATTATGTACAGAAAACTAAAAAAAATATTTTAAATTAATAATTAAATAACAAATTATAATATATATTAAGAGAAATTGGGTCAATATTTTACGAAAACTAACTTTTTGATAACAAAACGTTATATGTGGAAAGGAGAGAGAACAAAAGTAAACAGTAAACAGTATAGAGACAAATTCTAACTCGCTTTAGGAGAATTGAATCATAGGAGAATCTGGAGTATCTTTCAATTTTTCAATTTACCAATTAGAAAAGAAGAGACGATTGCTTATCAAGGAGATTAATATAAATGTTATTGGGATAATTGCCGAGAAATATAGAAAACATTACTAGGTATACTTATAGGGCATTAAATTACATATACCGTATAATACACAAAAAAGAACTTCTTGGTACTTAAAATCAAGACTCCAGACGGTAAATAAAATAACTACTACTAGTAATAGATATACATAATATAATAATATATATATAATAATATATACACGGTCCTGTGTATACACATAGCCTATGTATAGCAGACTTTCAAGAAGGCTGAAATACTTATATTTATATCAGATAAAGACATATCATATAAATAATAAATAGGTAGTTGCAAACGTACAGATTGACGTGCAAATATTAAAATAGAAAACTTTTAAATTATATTAAGTCCACATCATTACATCGGGAACTTTCAAACTATACAATATACATAACCGTCACTGCCCTCTCAGTTATCATAATTAATCTGGCGTACCTAGAATAAAGGGTAAATAACTAAGTACAGACCAGTTATAGACTCAGTTACCTATTACTATGTACGTCCGGGTGAAGGAACTAGTAGTAATATTATACATATCTGATGTAAAAAAAATGTCAAAAAATATCACTTTGAAGAAATAGTGTAGATAAATCTCCGTCAAAAATTTGATCACAAATTAGCGCCATAAAAATTTTTTATTCGCGTGGGCATTTCAGACAAATTAATCGCTCACCGAAATATACAATTTATTATTCTCAATGGTTCCGATGACTGAAACCCTTTTTATGTGCGTACAGATAATAAGGTAAACAAGAAACCCAGAGGGACTATAAACAACATTTTTTATTTATACCATTCCAAAACAGGTCAACATAAGGTGAAAATTGCAGCGAAAGATCATAAGAGTTTAAGTTGTGTTTTCATTCTGACTTCAATTTTATTATATATTGTATCTGTTACCTATACTATGTGTATATAGTACCTATATTATACATGATGATGCAACAGAGAGTCAAATAAATTGTGAGGCCGATAGAGAGTAGAGTTATATAATATATAGTAGAGATGAGAGATATAATTATATATAATATGATGCACAAGCACACGTCTTTCCAGTAGTTCCAGAGAAGATAAGTGAATATAGATAAGATGAAGAGTAAGAGAGAGAGATATAGAGAGTATAGATATAGTATATATGTTAGGTAATGATAATAGAGAAGAGAATTGTTGATAGTAAAGAGATACGCGTTGCTAAAGTGAGTAAAGGGGAAAGTAAGAGAGGAGTCTAGCGCAGGAGAGAGGAGAAGGTAAAGATTCGTGATCGAACTGATACCGAAGAATAGAGAAATCGAGCATAAGAAGCAGATGAAAGAGAAGCCAAGTTTAAAGTAAAAAAAAAATTTATTTGCCTAAATAGGCAGAGCACTAGTCAAATCTCACTTGTTGTAAAATAACACAACAGACAAATAGCCAAAGAAATGTATTTTATGAACAAATCTATGATGTATTAAACTAGGACTCGAAATACAGGAAGGCACAGATTCAGAATAGCAAGAAGAACACGTTCCATTGTACAAGACAACGTAAGATGGTTAAAAACGCGTATAGTACGCTGTGAAAAAGTAGTCACAGTATGCACTGTATGGATATTCTTGAAAAACCACGAAGCAGATTTGATAAAGAAGAGTATTTTAGATGCTTTATAAAAACTTTTCTTTCATAGGTTGACTAAAAAGGGAAACCACTTCTAAGAAATCCGCGTTAAAAAAGTTGCATATAGTAAAAAACGCAAACTATATGTGTAATAAAATAAAAAGGAGAATAGTATATATATATATAAAGCTGAAAAGAAAAGTAAATTCATAGACACTTTCATTATTAATAAAATAAACTATAAAATAATATAAAAGAAAAGCACTTTTATAAACATTATTTCACTTGAATAAAGAATTTTTCATTTATGAAAGAGAATCCTCTTTGTTGACAAAAGTCAAAACACAAAATACTATCGTAGCGATATCCGGTATTCATTTCCTGTCTCAAGATATTTTAAGAATATTTTACTCGTAAAGCAATCTTTGTTCAATAATCCAAATATATATATTATATATATATATATATATATATATAAATATTATATATATATATAGTATATAGTGTATGAATATATAATATATATATATTGGGATAAAACACCTCATAAGTAACAAAGTTTGGACACACATGTGTGTGTGGATATGAATGTATGGGAGAGTTCATACAAGATTCGAAAAAAGTTTAAATTTTTATGAAGTTGAGGAATTTAAAAAGAACGTGAAGCTTTTTGTGTTTTTCACCACTCCTGAAGCTGAATTATTAAAAAGAGAAGCAAAAAAACGACAAAAAGAAAACGCGTTTCGCTTCAAATATTGATTTTAATATTAAATATTCATTGCTTTTAAGTGAAAGTAACATATTCTTTGAGACAACATTCAGGATCATCCTTAAAACTTAATTAAGCATTCTTAAAACCTAATTTACTTAATTTCACACCCTTAGAACTATAAGTAATTTTTCTTTTTTTTCTCACCAAACTTCCAACCCTTTCTGCAGTAGAAATAGAGGGATAGGTGATTGAGTAAGTAGAGTATATATATATATAGTTATATTTTTTTTCCCCAATATATATATATATATAGTTATATATTGTTTTTCCCAATATATATATACAATTATATATTTTTTTAAGATATAGTATATATATATTTATTTAGAAGGTCACTATATTTGTAGGACAAAATGAATATATTAGGTATACTATATATACCCTATATTGTATAGTATATATATAATATATATATATATATATATATATATATATATATATATATATATTATATATATATATATATATATATATATATATATATATATATATATATATATATTTAAGTAAAGTAGAGATAAAAGAGAGCCACAAATTGTTAAGTAGCATAAGGCTCTACTGGCTGAATAGCAATTGTCCCAGCGGACAGCTAGGCCTAAAAGATTTGATTATAGAGTGAATTAAGCATCTCCGAACGGTAGTGATTGTAACCACTCAAACCAGAGACAAACAGTGCTAAATTTTCATATATTATTGCCAAGAGTAAACAGTTAAGGAACAATGGCAGAAAAGAATGAAAATTATAGAGATGAAGTAGAAGAAGAAGAAGAAAGCAACTTAAGTTGGTTTAATGATAACTATAGTTTAAATAAGATAAAGAACCAAGTACAAAGGTGGAATGAAGACTATAGAGAAGCTAGAAGTGCAAAAAGGGAAGAAGAGAAATTTATGACAACAGAATTGAGAGAGGGAGAAGAAAATAATGGGGAAAGAAGAGAAGTAAAAGATAATTATAGGGAGAAAACTATCGACATAGGAATAGTGGCAATGGATTGATACAAATAAAAATAGGAGATCAAAGCCATGGAGAAAGACGCATTTTTATAAACGTCAGGAACCCATTCAAATGATATATATTAATTAAAGCTAAAGTAAAACAAAATAGCATCAAAGTGGAGAGGTGAACAAGTCAAACACGAGATCAGACGGAAGATATCCAAAGAGTTATCAGAGTCACGACTCATATAGCTATAAGGATAGAAAAAGCAGAGAAGAAAAGGCAGAGAACAGTCATATAGCAGATTTAAAGGTGGATTAGAAGGAAGAAGAATTACCAGAGGAAAGACCATTTGCAAATATGGTCAGAAACAAAAATAAACCCTGACACTAGAAGAGAGATAGAAAGAAGATTTTGGCGAAAGAGATTTGAAGGGTAGGAATGAAAGAAAATAATAATCCAAGCTGAAAGAGGTAGGCAATATAGATCAGCCCGTAGGCAAAACAGAAGGGGTAATCCTAAGGAAGAAGGTTACACCAAAGTAAGATAATTGCGTTCAGCAGAGGAGTTGAAAGAAAGTCAACCGCACTTAAGATGGCGAAAAGGTGATGCTGATGAGAATGATAGGAATCACGGACCCTCTTGGAAGTGAAAAATGTAATAACGAGAATGAAAGGAGTACGTTATAGGCTCAACCTCGTACCATACTAACTGGGATGATCATGATCCCTGCTATAATTAGTCCGAAAGAAACAAGGAAGCGGAGGGTGCCATACATTTCACGGAGCTCTGATGAAGAAGAGCGATAAAGAATTACGAAGATATATTATTTCAAAATTAAGAGAAGTACTGGTACCATGCGGCAAAAGAGCGAAGAAGCAAGCCCTGAAGGAAGAGAGCGAACAGAGAAGTACCCGCGAAAGATAATCGTCATATTCATCGGAATGAAGGCAAAAAGCCGCAGCATGATGAAAGCGGATCGGACCGCGAGGCGAAAGAGGACCCCTCAGAGTGCAGAGAAGCAGAACTGTGAAAGAAGGACAGAACTGCGAGAGAGAAGAGAGATGAGGATGAGAAGGATGTGGAAGAGAAAGCAGGAATGAAACATTTCAG
>JABUQX010094861.1:0-22500 GCA_015478945.1 Trachelipus rathkii
TTACAGTGTAGTCTACTATTATAAGAATCGTACACTAAGGGAGTTCCCAGACTGATTTATACAGCTACTTGATGTTTTTAAGTTTGTTCCCAACTCCTTCTTAATTTCCGCAACAAAAGAAGTTTAACGGATATGGGGATTATTGGTGTAAACGAAGAACAAAGTTTGTGCTCTTTGGTAAAAGACCTTGTCTTATTCCAACAATGGATCCTTGGTGGTACCAGAGAAACTATGCTTCGTTAGGTACATCATTGAAACGATCCCTTGAGTAAAGCCAAGATGTTTCAGGTGTGTTAGGAAGATGCAACGGCGATGTTCAGTTAGGCTAAATGCATCATGTTCTTTAAGCAAAAATTTTCTCTACGCCCTGAGAGAGATTCTTCTTCATGTAATGCGAGGAACCCATCTTGTGTCTAATTCAACTGCTACCATCTTCCTTCACGACGCACACCTATCTCTGCAATCGCAGTGCCCTGGTTCTTCTTCCTCTTCAGATCACTTAAAGACCGGGTTGCCAAGATGTGCTGCGTTATGTACTATGTGCCAATGCACCAGAAAATATAGACAATGATTACCTGGAAGGACTGTCTAGGCACCTAGAATTAAAAAGATTATTCTAATTTAGTTGTCTTCCATTATTTCCATTGGAGCTATAAAATGTTCTTTTCCAGCATTACGTTATTATTTCATACTGATTTATTACTGACCTTAATCTCAAATGTCAAATCTCTTTGTACTGAATAGTCTGTAAATAATTGTTGGCAAGGACTCGTGCTGGTCTGTGAGAAACAGGTACTCTCTAGAGGCAAGGACAGGACTTCTCTCTCTTCAAAGTAATTTAATTAAACATCCAGTGAACCGTCATGCCCTGAAAACTCCTGTTTGTTGTTCCAGTCCAGCTTTCTGCGGTTGTGGCCACATACTGACCATTTTATATATAATGTTGGTTAAATCAGCCTTCCTTATTTGCATGACAATTCAAGAATCATCACTTTTCTTCTGGAAGGGTGGTGGAAATCAGAGTTCAGGTAGGACACAAATTCGCAAAGAACTCAGACACCACAATGTTAATTGTGGCGAAAAAATGTGGCTGAAAGATCCGAATGTGTGAAGTTCAGTAGAGCTTAAATTGATATTAAGGGATGGACGGGTTTCTTTAATTCGCACAAAATTTTTGTATGGACTGTATCTGGGTTAGTCATATTTTTAATACTGCTTGTTTGTGAAACACACAACCGGCATACGGCATATTTATAGTTCCTGTAGTTAAAATAAAACACGTACATAAGTTGTAAGTTAATAAAGCAACTCAAGAGCCTACTCTTCTTGTATTTAAATATTTCGAACATAGACTGAAGAAAGTATGGTCTCTTATCGCCCTATTTGCTGGGTGTCTCAACCTCGTCTGTTGAACAGCTCCGGCCCCACTTTGACCCTCCTTCAATTGCAGTAAACAGCAATTGAAGGATCTAAAGGAAAAGGTAAAAATAAGCAGTACCCATTGTAACAATTTCAGATCTCTGAAAGGTTTCATTTATTTTAACATTGGGTCATAGAGGATGCATATCAAGGGATCTTTCACCCTTGCATTTCATCACTCTAATTACAGTCCGGGCCACAAATACTTACTCCTTCTGCTCTTGACAGACAGAACAATACTTGATAGATGGGGCGAAAATATGATCCACAAAAGTTTCTCAAAACATTTTCTGTACAGTGAACATTAAAAATAGATTGAGTGATTAAAAACAAAAACAATCCTAAATTCATACCCAAATTTCAAAAATTTATCAATTTTGGGTGTTTTAGTAATGATAAAAATTCTTTTATCATATTCTCATAACAGGTATAAGTAGCTTTAAGTTCACGTACGTTTCTGAAGCATGAAACAATTTAAGCACATAAATAATTGCTATCCTATAAAATGATTAATAAGTAGACTAAATCACAATGAATGTTATAGACTAATTTAAATTTAGTAACAGTGTGTAGCTCACTACACTAATAATAGATTATATAACTAATGAAAATCAATAATACACTAATTAGATTTACTAAAATAAATCAATAGATTAAACTCTAACCAGTTGTTGAAAAATTTATGATAGTAAATAAACATAAATAAGAAAAACACTATTTAATCATGAGGATATAAATACGTTTTTCTAAAAAATAAATTTATATTATAACATAATAAAATACTATAAAATTATAAGAATAAAACGATAATCACAGATCTTTATAATAAACATATATTTGTATATATTAATATTTAAAATATATAATTTTAATCTATATATATATCATATAATAATAAATAATAATCAGTAATTGTTAAATTAATAATTTTCATTATAATTAAATATATATTATGTTTATATAATAATAAATATAATTAGAGTATTATTAAATAATAAATTCATATATTAATATATTATATATTATATTAAGTAATATTAGTAATTTTTTTAAAATATACTAAAAATGGTTTTTGGATTCTAGTGAAAATAATTGTTCCAATTAGATGTCATCTATAATTAAATCATAATAATCTTTAATAAATATAATAAAATCCTAATAATAATAAGCCACTAAATAACATTTAATAATCAAATAATTAATAAATAATAAAAATAAATAAGTGTAATAAACATATATCACAGGCAATATATTCGTGCCTCAAATTAATATAATAATTAAAACATAGACCCCAATTAACAAGATAACAATAATTGTATGGATTTGACGAAAATAATACGCGATTAAATTACAGTATGTATATAATAATTACCCTATGCACATCTTAAACCTCGGGCCCTATAAGTGTAAATGAGTGCAGAAAATTGCTAATATGCTAGTTATTCCTGATTCCTCATAACTTTAAGCAATTAACAGTATGTTTAGGTAAAGTCTTTCAATCTTATATTCAAAAGCATAAGTATAAGTAGTGTACGAGGTAGAATTAGGGTAGGAAAAAATAAATCCGAGTGGTTTATTATAAATTGAGCGTCGGACACAATAATATATATAGAAAATGCTAAATCATTGGAGAAGCCTCTTCCTAGTATTATTGTAGACGCGGGCATTTTGCTAGATTGGCTTATGCTTCGCGCATAATATGACCGCTGCTTCATACAGTACGATTGCCGTGAAACCGCAGAGTAGCCCAATAGCCTCCGTGCATGAGTTGCACTATGCATTTAAGAAGAATATTTCGTTCGCGTCACCGGGCACGTTTTTTACCTCACTTGAGCAGCTAGCATATTGCCGCTTTTGGCCGCTTTTGAGCCGCTTTCATTTGCGCTTTATACTCAAGGCACTATTGAAGAGAGCACCAGCACTTCCTGTAGATATAGCATATGTCGATAGTTCTTTTACTTTATACACTCACGCAAGGACTAGTAATAACATATAAGGTAAGTTAATCAGTAAGTTATTCATGATATTTGATAGAAATAACTACCTATTCAAAGATAAATATCTTATAAATAGAGTATATTTACTATTACTGTAATTATATTGCATTAAGTAAGCTCTTATTGTGTTATCGAACAGTGGATGGCACTTCTATAAGCATAATGCGAGGTAACTGAATCATATGCGAATAAACCTATCTTATATTATAGGAAGAATTTAGTAGTCTGGGACATCGCAAATGTATAACTGTAGACATGCATAGCACGAACATCTTGGTTAGACAAAAAGTTATTTGTATGATTAGTAAATTTACAGGACACAATTATTTTATATATGGTTTTGGGGTAATCATCGAATTCACATACTACTTCTAGGCGAGGGTGCAGAACAACATGAAGCGATGAGATTTTTCACCGTAAGAATGGTACTAATTTCTATTGTCTTATTGCAAATTAAGTAATTTTGCATCTGACTTATAAACTGGCAACGATGTTTATCATAATCGGTATTTATATATACCGATTATGTTACCTATTATCTATATCTATAAATATCACTACATACTACGATTTTACGTACACATGATTCATGTACTAATATCTTGATCTTGAGTGTAGGTGGAAGTAATGTTTATGTGACATACTGACAATGATCATTTGCAGAATGTCAAAAAAGCATAATATATAACTACTCATATCTGTTTTATTTAGACTGCTAGTAACAGATCTAGATATAATATATATCTGGGAATTTTATAACAATTTGTTTCTATTGGAATTCAAAGTATTTTTATTTGATATGAAGACGTGATATAATGTGTACGTTATTCGTTTATGGACTGATCTATGACGTTATATAATATAATAACACATTGTGAATATTTGTCAATTATTAGAAGCAATTGGTATGCAAAAACCCGAATATAGCAAGTCGTACTATTTGCAATTTTAGCTATTTCTTATAATATGACAAGAACGGCTATTAGGAATCCAATTACATAGTCTTAAATTTGCAGACACTGGTATTTACGAGGCTGACTCATGAATACTATTTAGGTGTAGTGTAAGATACAGGAGGAGTGACCAATAGTATATATATAATGTCGAGAAAAATATTATACAAAAATAAAAGCTTTATAGTATATTTTATCGGAAGCATTTACACGTAACCTGAATATTATTGATATATATTAAACGTAACATCTAAGAACTCTGATGTTTAAATCATGAAATCCTACACAATTACTTATTTTAGTATATTACATCTTAGGTATTACATACATTGATTTAAGATCAATTTTATCTATTTCTATTCGCGCTAGAATTTATCTAGTTAGTATTATGCATGAAAGAATATAAAAATACACCATATGAAAGTTATTACCGCAGTAGTCTTTTTTTATTTTCGTCACATATTGGAATTTTATTTTTATGGGATTTTTGCATTCAATACTTTTTTTTCTTGAGAACTTTTATTATGTTGAGCGGAGGTCTGCTGCGTAAACTAATGATAGCAATAATATACTTTAGGTTCTAGATGTTGCTACACTAAGGAAAAATTGCTTTTCAGCCTGTATTTGCGTTGCTGACCCACATATAAAACCTGTTTTTACTCTTATTTCAACCTCTGCATTATATCTAGTACCAAAATTATATATATTTGGCTCATTTTGTGTATAGGTGGAACCAGTTCACGTGAATAAATCTACAGTCTCGAATGCAAAGTCTTATTAGTACACTTTACTTTATCAATAGTATGAAGAAAATTATCTTTATCACTTTGTAAAATAATTATATTCTACCAGCTTACAAACAGCCACGAATAACGATATGAAAAGCATAAAATATTTATATATACAGATGGATAAAGGCAAGATAGCTTTAGAACATCTTTATTAGTACTAGAATTATACATTCAGTCACCATAGCGAAGTCGGTGGATATAAATCGCACAGAAAACATCACCG
This sequence comes from Trachelipus rathkii, assembly GCA_015478945.1. Classification (NCBI taxonomy): domain Eukaryota; kingdom Metazoa; phylum Arthropoda; class Malacostraca; order Isopoda; family Trachelipodidae; genus Trachelipus; species Trachelipus rathkii. The sequence goes on from JABUQX010094861.1 coordinate 5,384, forward strand.
CACTCCTGAAACTTCCTAGCTATACACTAGTACCATCGGCGTGCCCAGACTTCAGGGGGGCGGCTTACCATTTTTGGAGTTTTACTATTAAAGTTTGAAGAATAATTGATATTTGGATTTTCTTATTCATCTATATACCTTATTATATATATAAGTAAAGCTTAGACTTAGAGAATCTTTATTCACGTTTCACTTTTAGTAAGAGCAGTATTACTCGAGAGAGTTCTAATACTTACTTAGCTTTTTTCTCATCTTTATTATTATTACTATTATCTAATATAATCACATTATATAGCTTGATAATTAGCTTCAATCGTCTTACTGGCTATTATTAGAGGTATCTACTGTCTGGTTTTGTGAAAGGTAATATATTGATAGGTTAGTATATTAGATATGACTTATTATGTAACATTTTTCAGTTAGAATGATTCAATTTAACAATGTGGATAACTCTGGATGCAATCTGCTAGATTATGTGGAGTTTGGATATAGAGGCGGAAGTGCCTGATGTATCTAATTACACAAGATATTTGGAATTTCTTGGGAGTTCTATTGACAGTAGCTATCATACGCTGTTTGAGAGGACTAGCAAACGATTCGATTGGCGTCCGACATTTCTATCCATTTTAATTACAATAAATTGACGCTCGCATGCTTACTTTTAATATCAAGTCGTTTGCTAACCCCTGTATGTTTCGACCGAAACATCCGTAGCAGCAACTTGAAGTCCAAATTGACCTTCGCTCGAGTATGAGGAGTGTTACTGTCTGGTGGTCACCGTTTGAGAAGGCGAGGTGTAAAATCTTAGTCAGCACGTCGATTTGTTCATGCAGCGTGCACACTGAAGAAATGTTCCACGTCATGCATAATTTTAGCTGGTATCGTGTGGTCACGCATTGAGTCTTACGCCATTTCTTACGTTCTTTACTATTGTTTTAATTTTTAGCAGGAAGCTTAGATCTGGACAGGAAATCTGAAATTGAATTGGAGAGGTTTGGTGTTCTCATGCATCTTTAAAATTTCTTCATGTCAGCACTTTACCGGTAACTATATGAGGCTGTTTTTCTGATGCTGATTTCTGTTCTACAGTAGTCGTGTCGTAGTACCACTTGGAGGATGTAGTATGTTGCCATAGCAGGTGTATTTTGTAGGTAATTCCGGGTTTAGATGATACGGAGTTTTAGAGATCTTTGTACGTGGGCAGTTCAATTGCGAGCATGAAATCGCTTGGAGAGATAGGTTGCCAAGTGGGCTTTAAGAGTCTGTACTGACGTATGTGTCTGTAGATAGATTATTCGTTCTTTGTATATTTTGGTTAAATCCTTTAGCATGCTATTGCAAACTAGTTATGATTCATCCACACATATTGACATCGATACGGAATTATAGTTCTTTTTACGGTGCTCTTCTTTTCCGCTGATTTTTTCTTTTTGCTTAATTTCATATTGTTATGTGTTGTGGTTTCATTTGAAGTCTTGGATGGAGGATTTGCATGGGTTTCGAGGCACTTGCGGGGTAACTATCTACATGAGGATGACGATTTACTTGCGGTTGATCGTTGAAGGCTTTTTTTGCGTGGAGGTATTTCTTTATGGGATTTTTGCTTGCAATGGTTCAAGTGTTTTCGCTGATGCTTGTTCTGTGTGTTCAGGCACTCTGTCTGGTAGGCTTGGATTTTTGGCATGTTAATTTCCTTTCAGGAGATAGGTAATTGGCTTTTTAGTTATTTGCGATTTCTGTAATTGGTGGTTTTTTTAACTTGATTGTTGTATTGTGTGAGGCAGGACATCGCCTTTTTATACTCTTTTTTTGCTTAGTTGACTTGGTTATTTCTTTTAGATCGTGAAAGACTGACAAGAGAATTTTGGGTCCGTCGAAAAATTCCGTAATGGCTTCGCAATGGTCTTGGTCAAGACTGCTTTCCAGTATCTACAAAGCCATAAATTTTTTGACTTCAATCGGATTTTTATATTCATATAAATAAAGGCAAAGAGCGTACAATATGGGATATTTGTGTTATCTTTGTTAAATATTGTTAATAGAAATCATAATATCAAGCGGTTTTGCCATTGTAGTAAGCCCGTTCAATACCCTCCGCCACCCGAGCTACAGATGTCGCTTCTTGTGTTATATAATAAAGGACGTAATGCCTTTCTATTTTATAAATACTAGTTAGTTGGAGCCCTCCCTCCCTAACGAAAATTTCTGCGTATGAATGCAAAGAATTAGATCTCCCATTCCTGAAAAAATCCTGACATGAATTGCCCTTTGAATTAGATATGGATAATAAAAGTTTTATTACTGCAGCAATATATTTATATTATGTATTAAATTTAATTAATATGCAAGTTCTGGAATCATATTTATTGATAAATACCGCGATCAAAATATTGAGACTAGACAATCATCAATCATTTTGAAATTGACTTAAACTTAAAATCATAGAAAAATAACATCTAAAAACCCCCGAAATCAGAAATAAATGACCCATACTACCACATAATAATAATAATATATAATATAACATAATAATAATAATACATAATCCAATATGAAATTTAATGGAAGGAATAAATTTATATATAATTTTTTATTTTTCTTTAAAGTAAATTTACTTATAAGAAAATAAGTCACTAGTGTTAAAGAAGCAAAAGGCGCTATAATAATCAAAGGCAAAACTCGATGCAAAGAATAATGAGGAGAATCTTTTAGCACATACGAGATCCATATTCAATAAATAATGCATATAATTTAAATTGCATATACTCTGTGTTGTATGTCCCTTACAAACCATATAAAAAACATTTTATATTTTTAAGTCGAGGTTCCTTAATTAATACGAAGCCTAGGACTCTCTGCCTGAGAACTTTAAATTTGGTGGAAAAATACAGAATTACAAAACTTGCAAAAAAATTCCACCCTTCAGGTGCTGTATCATGTCAGCCAACGTTGGAATAAGTTCCAACCATTCATAATTGAAGATTTCTCTTTAAGTGGGTAGCGCATCTTTCCAAAAATTATAGGTCTTAGTGGATTCAAAACTCTTTATCAGTACTGTTTACTTTTTCTCATCGAAATCGTAAGAGATGAATGTCCAACGTATCTACCAATGTCATTTTTCGTGATTCATCTACTGAAAAAAGCTAGCTCCGAAATCTGGATCCATATCTTGACTCGTTGAGGTGCTGGGCCTGGGTGTGGCTTCTTCTCATCTTGCGAAATATGCGAAGTAGGAGGTATTCCTTTTGTGTAGTCTTAGTTGACTTAATTGGTATTTTTGCGTTTTTCACCGAGCAAATCAATAATTTTCCAGATGATTCCAACTGAATTATAAAGTTTCCTACTTCTATCAGAAATTTAACTAAAAAAGGTATAATACGATAATTATATATTACATGATTAATACTATAATATTTAAAAATATTTGAATTGCATATAAAATTTGTATATAATATATATCAATGTTTTTATTAATTCATACTTTTTCCCATGATAAATATAAAAGATTACGTAAAAATCTAGTTAGTTTGTTTACCTTGGTGAGTTCAATTATGTTATCATATTTCACACTTTGTGTACATACAGTTGGGGAAACTTGTCAATAACCTCCTTTCGTCCAGGGAATTTATTGACGTATCAATATAGAGGTGGTCATATGAAATAAACAAGAGTGATATCCGTTTGTCTGGTAATTTTCATCTATTCCTCCGTAGTTTGAGATTCTCACAACTATATAAGAAGTATGTGACTTTTTTATATATTATTATCCAAACCATATTCGTTAATATTATTATATATACTGGTTTCTCTACATGGTAACATCCCTGTCCTCATATTTGTTCCTAATAAGGTCTCAAAAATCCTAATTTTTATCAATTGGACCAATTGTCCTAACATTTTGTGAAGCACTAGAAACAAAATATTTTAAACAAAAATGTCTCGTGGGCCTCTATTGGTTTACAGAAAACCACACTTATTTGTGTTGTAATGACAAAAATAAGTTTTATCTAAAAAATGAAACATAACTCTTGAAAATGTAAGCATCATGTGTTTAAAAAACAGCGACGAAATAGAGTTCGCCTATTTCCATACTGTTTATCACATTAGCGAACGGGTAGTCTAAGTAACCCATTCATTAGGAAGTAGGTAGGAGTTATTCTAAATAGGAAAATATTTAAAGTAAACGGTAGACCAAGGAATCTCAATCTCCACTGAATCTGATAAATATGGACTATATTCTACACTAGGAGGCCGGTGTTGTCTCACGCTTGGTCGTGTTATGTTTCGGCAGGAGGGGTTGATCCATAGAATAACTTCACTCCTGGAATGCCTACCTTGCGACATTTTGGGATCTTAATATTATTAAGAATTGCGAGAATAGGCTGACGCGCCGATACTCAGTCATATTGATTTTCCAAAATGATCCAGTTATCCGATAATTAACAAAAGATGGACATTTGGGCAGCTAACCAGTTTCTCATTAATTCAAACAGATTAAAAAGAAATAATAAAGAATTGGAGTGAAAGACCCTCGGCGCGTCATGGCAAGTGAGAAGATAGTTGGATGGCAGGCAGATGTACAGACGTTCTCAGCACCAAATCGAGAGCTTTGCATATATCGCTTACGATTATATCCTATATAACTTAGCCTTGCTTGTATATAGTCATACCTGTATTAGCACTGGGTAAATAGTGAAATTAACATTTACTGTAAAAAACTGATTATTCTGAAAGTTATATATTAGAAAATTATAATAGATTAAATTAATTACAATAGTAATTATAAAATATAACAATTATAAAAGATATAATCTTATACTATTTAATTTTCATCCCAGAATTTAATTGATTCCAATTAAATCAATTGTCAAGTTCAATGCAGTTCCATCGGCCTTCATTCAGGGTAAAGAGAATTCCATTGGCATCATATCTAGGGCATAGGAAAATACGAATGGTGGCAAACACGTCATCTCCATTATTGTTGATAATATCTGCAGTAAAACTGAATTTGAGGAATAATCACATCTTCGGGTGAGGGAAAGCGTGAAGTGGCCTTGCATCTTGAAGGTGAAGACAGTTCCTAGTAAGAAATCAATTCTATATACCGCAAGAATGGGGAACTATATCTTCAATATAATTATCATATTCGCGTTATCATCTATCGCCCTATCTATTAATAATAGTTAAGCTCGAATTTTCATAAATCTTCAAAAATAACACAGATATACTTCACTATTTCCACCATTCACTTTATAATCGTATTATCTTTATTATTCTTATTATCTCCATCAAACCGTAGTCGATCTAGTCAACTCCTGCCATAAACTTGTAGTATCCATTCTTTTTTTGTTGTGAAGACAAACGCATGATATCGAATGTTGCTCATCTTTGAGTCCGTATCCTTAAGGGAAGATGATGGTCTATTGTTGGATCACTTGGCGTAATTATTTTCGGAGTGGTAGAAGCTTACACTCTGAGAACAGATCATGGATACGCTCTAGTTCTTTCCAATGGAGGTGCTATTGTTTTCTTTCTGGAATATTGCTCTGCGTAAAGTTTTAGTTTGAAATGTACACAATTCCACTATACTATGGCATTCTTTGGATGTGTTGAGAGTGGGGCTTCAAGATTTGTTATCCATGATGGTAATTAATTATATATACACCTTGACGACTACTATATCTATATAATAGTATAGATATATATATATAGAACTCATCTAAGGATGATTAACAAATGTAAGCAAGGTTGTAAGAATAAGAGCTTATATTCTATAGTATAATTCTTTTTATCTGGTATTGATGATTTAGTGTTGCTATCTCCATCAATTAGGGGCTTTCAAGGGACGTGGATCAACAGGGCGCGTTTCTAAACATTCACTCGTAGGGGAGGGGCGGTGGCTGCCGCACCAGCTACCAGCAGAGACAGGGGAGTGCGTTCCGGATGCACCACGGAGGGGGTGCATCTACAACTCCCATGTACAGTCTCCGAAGGAGAGCCGGCAGAGACCCCGCCGTCCCTGCCATCGGCTGTGGTATGTAATTCACACCATTGGTGTTACTTAATCTTTACGTGAAGTTCTACTATTAAATACTCGTCAAATGCTGTATTTCCCTCATATTAATTTGCATATACGCTCCTCACGGTCCTCTACCTCGGCCTTTCTCCTCTTTACTTCTGTTACCATTCCCATAATTATTTTCCTCTCATTCATTTTTTTGTATATTTTTTTTTTTATTTTCCAACACGCTAATCTTCTATTCTCTACCTTGGGGCCGGCAATTCACTACCATATGACTTTCTGGTCATTCTTTCCCCTGTCGCTCTTGTCGGTTTTTTGCGCTATCTCTTCTCTATCTACTCGAAATTCTGCGTCGTCTCCTTTCCCTACTGATGATCATCATGTCTCGAATCATAGTACTTATATATATATATATATATATGATATATATATATATATACTATATATATATATAAATCTGAACTTGAAGTTGTTTAAAATATACGTAAGCATAAGCGTGTACGAGGAAAAAAAGCAAGCGCGAACACATAATATTATGCTGTGAAGTTCGCGCGGAATCGTAAAAAGGAGTTTTTCGGTTTTTGCATCGTCAGCAAACTTGAGAATTTTAAGGTTCAAAAATAAAGGAAAAATTTTGTATTTTGGAAACATTTAATTTTTTTCTTAGTTTTTTATACGCATTATGAATACTTTGTTTAGCCATTATTATTATTATTATTATTATTATTATTATTATTATTATTATTATTATTATTATTATTATTATTATTATTATTATTAGTAGTAGTAGTAGTAGTAGTAGTAGTAGTAGTAGTAGTGCTTTATTTTTATTATTATTATTATTATTATTTTATTATTATTATTTTATTATTATTATTATTATTAGTAGTAGTAGTAGTAACAGTGCTTTATTTTTATTATTATTATTATTATTATTATTATTATTATTATTATTATTATTATTATTATTATTATTATTATTATTATTATTATTATTATTATTATTATTATTATTATTATTATTATTATTATTATTTCTTCAGTTTTAAGATGAACTGTTTAACCTTCAGAGCTTTTTTCTAACATTCATTCTTAGCTAATTTAACCGCTTAGGTTCCTTTCTATGCAAACGCTTAAAACGCCGCGATAAAAACGCCTCTACTAACCCAGTTAAATATTGTTTTATTTATATGAGCGTTTTAAACGCTTGTATAGGATGGAACAATGAAAATTATTGTGCTTATTAATTTTTTCAACTTACCTTAGTTAGGCGTTTGAAGGGCGACGATAACGCCGCGTTTTAAACGCTTGTATAGATGGAACAATGAAAATTATTGTGCTCATTAATTTATTCAACGTACCTTAGTTTGGCGTTTGAAGCGCGACGATAACGCCGCGTTTTCATCGCTAGTATAGAAGGGGCTTAACATTTTTTTCCGCTATGACTAAAAAGGTTTTAGTTTATGTGTTTTTTTAAAGGCATAAAGAATGCCGAACTCTGGCTTTCACTACGCACATGCTGATCGTTTTCTAATCAAATTGTAAAACCTCATCTTATAACCAGTGCTTTAAACGCAGCGTTTTCTGACGCAAGAAAAACAAGCAATTGAATAGGTTAATGTGTACGTTTATGTGCTTATATATATATACTAATATGATTATCACTATTATATATATAATACTATAGATAGTAGGTATATTATTATATAGTATAAGCAGTATACATTAATATTTATCATATTATATAATATATGATATATTATATATATATTTTACAGGCGATAGGGCTAGCAACGCCGGTTCCTTTCTTCTGCTGTGTAAGACTCTAAGACCGCGCTTCGGAAATCCTTGATGAGCTAGAAAGCAGATCTCGTGTGCAGAGCTCTGGGGAGAATCACGAGGCTTTGAGGCCATGGAAGAAGATGCTAGTTTCCCTACTGAAAGGGCGAAAAACCCTACCTGGAGTGTTTAACTCGAGACTGGCGTCGGAAACCAGGAAGCCGAGAAATGTTTTCTAGAGTGTTCTAGGGTTAAGAGTTTCGGACCAGAAGGAGAAGACGCTGAACAAACTGACAGGGCGAAAGCCTTCCTGGGAGTTGTTAGATGGTTTGATTATATATAAATATTATATATATATATATGTATATACTATATATATTATATATATATATATATTATAAGTATATTAATATATATCATATAAATATATAATATGACTTAATCTTGTATTCCTTTCATGTCATATATGTATATTATCTATATACTAATATATATATAATATATTATTCATATTATATATATATATATATATATAATTTATATATGATTATATTATAATATATATATTAATATATATATATATATATATATATATATAAGTATATATAATAATATATTTATATATAATGCCTCCTTCTCAATGTCTCTCTGGTTGTCTATTATATATACTATTATGTATCCGTGCTTTACTCTCTCTCTCTCGTTCTATATATCTATATATTATCTATATATCCTATATACTATATATATTAAAAATATTCTATATCATATATATATATAGTATATCTATAATATATTATATTATACTATCTCATATATCGGTTAACCAATTAATTATCTCCTCTCAACTCATTCTATCTTAGACACCCTGTGCGTTCTTGACGCACAGTCACAATCTCAGTAAATCTCTGCTCTCTCTCTCTCTCTCTCTCTCTCTCTCTCTCTCTCTCTCTCTCCTCTTCTGCCCGAGTTTCAACGCCACTCGATGAATGTGGGTTCTTACAACTCATATCTGTCAGTTCATCTCTCATATCTGCCTCTTACATCTCTCTTCCTCTGTTTGAGTCTACATCAAGGTTTTTTCTCTTTCTTCACTTCCTAAGATCCTCTCTATTGTACGCATGTCTCATCTCTTCACCTGGTGCGGCTATCACCTTCTCTGGTGCGGTGCTGGGTGCTGTCGTCACATCCCAATTCATTTCTATTCATTCTCCTTCTCGTTGCGGGTTGGCTCTGTACGAATTACTAAAGTACTTTGATGTGCTCTTAATACTTCAAAATTCGAGTCAATGCGTCACATCTCTCCTCTGTTGTGCTGTCCTCTGCTCTCTGTTGTCTCGGTTTTTTTAATCTCTCATGAGATATATAACTGTCTCCTCTGCTAATCATGTCATCTCATGTATCTGCTCTAAGTCCTCTGTATAACACACTTGACACTAAACGTATCTATTGCCCTATCTCGAGTTACGTGCGTCTGGATTAGTGCTGACATTTACTACAAAAAATATAAAAGCTTTAAAAGAAGATTCATGAGCAATCCTTAAGCTGCTTGTCTTGCAGAATGACTGTTAGCACTAATATTTTGATTATTTTTATCTTTTAAACAGTTTGAAATTTTAAATATATCTGCTTTAAAAAAAAAAGACTCTATTGGACAATATAAACGATCATTTTTACATATTTCATTTTCATTTACATTCAAATTACTTAATAATTTTTTTTTACCTTCTAAATTCTTAATAATTTAATTGTTAAATATATATTGTAAGAAATTTTATTCACTATTAGATTCTGAAAAGTTTAGAAAATGTTTCATAATTTTATGAATCACATACTGAAGGGATAAGGCAAAGCAACTAAGAAGTTTTACTGCTTTAAAATGATTTAAGTGATTTATGTTTTGTAAGACTGTCTAATTGAAGAATCTCTGGATGAAATTAGTAATGAGAGGAAGAGGTAAATTTAATTTATCTCCCCCACTTAAGTCGTAAGGTAAGGTAAACTTCACTATCCTCGTCTCTGTTAGTGGAACCTCATCTCCCAAGCTACAACGGCTTATACATGCACAATTTAGTTCGGTCTGTCTTCTCGGCAGATCCACTATGGCTGGATACAGTCTCATGGCGTACTGCTCCGATGTCTTGTTCAAATTGTTCCATTGTATGTCAGATCCATCACAAAGCACCTGTCACTAGTGATCACCATTTATCGGCTGAGTAAGCCGATAAGCTATAGCGTAAAGAGAAATAGGTCACATCTTTCCTCCCCGACTAGTCTCGAACCTTGGCCCTCTCGCTTGTTAAGCAAGTACTCTAACCTCTGAGCAACGGAACGACTCGAATTTAATTTATAAATATAAAAATTTGATGGTGACTCCCCAGAGTTACAAGATGACAAAGTTGAGATGTCTTGACTAATCAATGATATGAACGAGAATTCACATAAATCTTAGAGATGATTATTTAAATATTGTGACATGAAAATGTGAGAATAAAGTTATCTTTTATCACTAATTGAAATATATTAATGACATTATAACATTAACAGTTATTAACACTTTCAAAATTAGTAACGCAGACTCCTTGGTGCAATCGGGAGAGCGGCAGAGTCATAAGGCAAGGGGATATATATATAATAATATCATGTATTATATATTATATAATACTATTATACTATAGCTATACTATATATACTATATTTAATATATAGTATTATATATAATATATATGTATATAGTATATACTATATTATACCTATATATATATACTCAGTAATACTAACTTATCTTTAATTATCCTGATAGTATATCTTCTACACCTATACTATCTATTATATAATATATATAGATATTATATTATATAGTATACACCCATATATACTATCTATACTCTTACTAGTTATATTAACCTTTCTTATATAATCGTCACTTCCCTTACCGTTTACTCCTTATCTCCCTCTCATTTCACGTAGGCTCTGTCAGCGTCAGAGCAGGAAGGAGAGGAAGGGAGTCGTCTGTCCTCGGTCGGGCCTCAGTGAGTCGCCAGCGACTAGGAACTCGGAGTGGACGTCGGACTGAGGAGCGCTCAGTTGTGTCTCTAGGACTCTCTGGCTTCTTCAGAGTCCGGAGCGCCTCAGCAACCAAAGCACCGACGGGTCGCGAAATGGGGTTCCGTGATCGCTCGAGTCTCAGACGGGTACTCTCCAGTCTCAGGCTGTGCGTCAAGGGAGCTGTCTCCTCTCAGTATACCGTCGGGTCCCGCACGACAGAGGTAGCCTCTTCATGACGGGTATCGCAGGAGCTCAGGGACGGTCAGTGGCTCCCGGGACCGACGGGGAGAGAGGACGGAGCAGGCAGAGAGAGAGAGAAAGAAGAAAGCACGAATATATAGGAAATACTACAAACACTCAAGAGTCGAATCTCATAGCGACGAAGGAGATCGCAGAGATAGAATAAGTAGGATATATATATATCAATATATATATATAATATAGTTATACTTATATATATTATATATATATATATATATTATATATATATATATTTACTATATAATATATACTATATATTATTATTACTTACTATATCTACATATATATATATATATATATATATATCTATATATATACTCTTATATAATTATACTCTCTTTCTCTATTGCTATTTATAATTATATACTATATAATAATATATCATATATTAATATATATATATATTATATTATATATCATATATATTAGGATAGAGAGTAGAGAGAAGAGATAAAGTAAGAGAGAGAAGAGAGAGATGAGGAGAAAATGCGATCTCGTGATAGAGATAATCTTATTTCAATATTCTTAAAGGGAAACTTCAGTTGACTTATATAAAAGTAATATGTGACTGTATAAAAGAAAACTGTTTTTTCAGAGGCAAGTGACTCCATCAAACTGTTTTCGTTATTAAAACAAAATTGAAACGCAACTATTCAGATCCAATGATTTAATGATAAAGCTATATAATTACATGTAATAAGAGATTGATGTGATTATATTTAACTTATATATTCTCAATACAACCACACACACAACACACACATCCACACATGTATACCTAAACAAGTATCCTGTGCAAACTATGCTTTTCTTAAGATAAGAAAAATGCTATGTTGGTACATAAAAATTATTCTTATAGTAAACAGGTTCTTTTAATTGGTTCTATATGGATATCACACATAGCTTGTCAAATCAATAATTTTTGTCACTTTAGCATCATAGCTGCTACACGTTTTAGAGCTTTTTCTTAACTATAATTATATAATTATATATTAATATATTATTAATAATATTTTAATAATATGTATAATATATATATTAATATATATATTATAATATATAAAATATATTAATTAATATATATATATATATATTATAAATATATATTAATATATATAAATTATTAATAGTAATTAATATATTATATTTATAATATATATATATACTATATATATATATATATATATAATATATTATATATATATTATTATAAATATATATATATATTATTATAGTATATATATAATAATATAATAAGAGTATATATATATATAATTATTATTATATATATAATATATATATATATTATATAATATATATTAATATATAATATATTAATAATATATATATATTATATAATTAATATTATAAGTATAATTATATATATAATATATATATATATTTATATATATATATTATATTATTATGTATATTTATATATATATATTATATAATATATAGTATATAATATATATATTATATATTATATATAATAATAATATATGAGATATATAATATATATATATTATATATATATAATATATTAATATTCACTCATACTATTTTGATCATACCTTATGAATTATACTTGTACTAGATATACTACTCCGAATATAGTGACTAACATTCAATGAGATACCTTACTAACTTTTATGATAAGTATATTTACTGTTATATAATTATATAATATTTAAATATATTAATATATATTTTAATATCATAAGATTTGATATTTAAGCATACTATATTCAATTCACAATATTATTTAATAAATATAATAATAAGTTACATTATATATATATTATACTATAAGATTATATTGTGATTCTCTATATGTTCTAATTATTCAATTTTCTATTCTGAATAATATCTTCATAAACTATTTCAGATTAAAGACTTCTGGTACGGGATGTCACTAATTATATACTAAATATATTATTATTATATTATATTAATTTATATTATTTTAATATAAATATTAAAAATTTCGAGAGTTCGTATTCTCGTGCGCTCAAGAGTGTATTATAGAGTATGATTAGCTTAACAAGCGGAGAGGGTATCCACAATGAGTTATAATCGGATAAACTAGTCGGGGTGAGAAAGATATGATGACCTATATATTTTCATTATCATTACCTAGAAATCTACGATGTCAAGGATATTCAATAAGCTATATATAAGATTAGTTATAATTAAATAATCAAATGCTGATATATATTTTGCTAGATTACATTCCAGTCGTTTAGAAACAAGATAAGGTTAGAGACGGAGAGAGAGAGAGAGTAGCGAGACCGAGAGAGTAGGACGAATGCCACGCACAGAAGACTTACGTACCCCATCTATCGTGTGTCTGGAATATCGAGAAGTACCGATGTAAATTTCTATCTAGTAACGTTATATTATTGATGTGGTATATTACCACAAGTACTAAGGTACGAATGTTTAGACTTTACTTATCCTATATCTGACTTAATAGTTGAGTGAGGATCAATTAAAATATTACGTCTTTCCTCATCATTATAATTTCAATCAGATGTAGTATTCTTCAATATAGTACGTCTATATTACATAAACATAATCCACTTGCAAATCATTTTAATACATGTATAACTTTCATATAACGTATTGTAGCTTATGCCTATATTCCCTACAGTATGCTAGATTCATTAATTATGAAACATATTATCTAAACTTATATGCTTAAGAATATTATAGTGATATTAAAATTTCATTACATAATATTTAACCATTAAGAATTATTTCTCTGAACGAAGCGTTAATAAAATTATTTTAATAGTTATTTTAATTTATTTATATGCATTAAATAATATAATATGAATTATAATATTTAAATAATATGATAAATATATATATAGTATTACGATATGATATAAAATTAATACTAGTTTATAGAAGGCCGTATCTATTTAATGAATATTTTTATGAAGTAATAATAGAATAATTATATAGATTAAATTATTATTTTATATGTAAGAATATAAAGTAATAAAGGTGTAAAAAAAGATGATATCATTTAACCGCATACGTCACTCACGTGACATGTCAGCGAAATTGTCACATAAAATCCTGGATTTTGATTATCTTGTGCAATAACGCAAATTCTAGTAGATACAACATATTACAATAACTACTCTAGTTTTAGAGCCTGATTTATTTGGCGACATTTTTTCTACTTTTTTTCATCAACACTGACGAAAACAAACGTTATACAACGTGCTGCAGATCTAATTAGAAACTAAAGAGGCTAATCAGGTAAAGGATATGGCTCATTTAGTACTCGTTATTCAAGCGACTATGTCTAATTAATAAAAGAATACCACCATAAAGTTCCACCAAAAGAATACCACCAAATAAAAGTTCCACCCAAAAAAACCACCAACACATATTCTAATGAGAGGAATTCCTTTCATCTTCATGTATATTTTTTTATTGATTGTAAAGTTGGTTGTATTTGATATTTATAAGCAATTGTTGAAGTATAAAAATACCAAAAAAAGTATATAAATAAAATCCTATTAATTATAATTAATATCATTTAGAATCCACGTCCAGTGGTTCAAAAACCGTGGCATCTTTTTAATGAATATTAAGAATTAAGAATGAGTATTTTTTATTTTTATTGCAATAATAATAAATATTAATAATAATTATTAATATAATAAATATATAATAATTAATAATAATAGTTAAAATAATAATATTAATAAGATTAATCACAACATAATAAGACAACACAAACAACAACAACTAAACAGACACAACAACAGGACACAACAACCAACCACAACAACAGAGCATAACAACACACAACTATAATTAGTATAAATTATAGATTAATATAATAATTATAATAATATATACATAATTAATAATATTTAATAATTCACATCAATAAGCTAATATAATAATAATAATATATATAATTTTATTATTACTATTATCATCACTAATAATAATAATCAATGAAATAACAAGATTAACTATATAGATCATAGTATTGAATAGTCGCACATAATATAATAGCTAATAATACATATAATACATGACACCTATGACACGGTGCAGATCCGGTGTGAGACTCAAATCTAGAGTTGAAGATAAGAAATATAACCTAATTATACGACAAACAGTAAAGAGTTTGCGCACTTAGTTATCAATTAATTATAATAATCAATAATTAATAATGCATAATACCATCAATTTCTGATACATGTTATGAAGACTAATGAAGAACTCAAGTAGGTTGATTCTTACGGATTACATTTTTTATTCTGAGTCGTCTTGCAAACGCTCTCTAAAGTTCAATTAGATAGTTATTATTGAGTATAATTATTTGATATATTTTAGTTAGTTATGTTATTCTATATATAATTTATATTATTTTATTATTATTATTATTATATTATTTTTATAATTATTAATTAATTAATTATTATTATTTATTAATTATTTATTAATTATTATTTATATATTCATTTATTATTATTATTATATATCTTTTAATTATATATTATTATTATTATTATTTATATTATTATTATTATATTATTATTATTATTTAATTATTAATTTTATTAATTTTAATTCTTATTATTATTATTATATTACATTTACATTATCATTATATATTATTATTATATGATATTATTATTATTATTATTTTAATTATTTATTATTATTAATTAATATATATTATTTATTATATATTATTTCATTCTTATTATATTTATTATTAAATATTTAATTATTATTATTATTATTATATTTAATTATTAATTATTATTTATTAATTATTATTATTTATTATTATTATTATTATTATTATTTATGTATTATTTAATATTTACTATTTGATTATTTTATTATTTGCAGTTGTTGTATGCTGTAGTTATTATAGAAGTAGAAGTCATAATTTTAGTAAATAATTAGATAGAAGCGTAGTACGTAACTGTCGTACAGGATTTATTGTGCTAGATTGTTGCTTCACAATCTTTTAGTAACACTGAAATTTGCCGTTAAGAGGAGAGAGGATAATAGATATATAACTAATAATAAAATAATATATAATTTATAATAATAATATATAATAATAATAATAAATAATAATAATATAATATATAATAATAAAATAATTAATATAATAGAATAATAATAATAATAATAATAATAATAATAATAATAATAATAATAATAATAATAATAATAATAATAATAGTAATAATAATAATAATAATAATTAATCATTAAATAATATAATAATAGATAAATAATATAATATAATAATAATAATAATAATAATAATAATTAAATAATATAAATAATAATTAATATATAATAAAGTATATTAATAATAATATAATAATAATAATAATAATAATAATAATTAATAGATAAATAATATTATAGATAATAGATTATAAATAATAATTTATAATAAAATAAAAGTAATAATAAGAATAATTAATATTAATATAATATAAATTAATAATATAATAATCATAATAAATAATAAATAATTAATAATAATAAAATATAATAAAATAATAATTAATAATAAATAATAATAATAAATAATAATAATTAATAATAATAATAATAATAATAATATAATACATAATGTTCCATACACAAGAGATCGCTAGTTAAACCTGTTTGAGAGGTTCAAGTAAGTACAGTATTATCTGCTTAAAAAGATATCAACAACGAATAACAACATGTCAACCTCGTTCAGCCAACAAATTATATAGTATGTACTAATGATAAGCAAGTAAGGGAACTAATTAATCAGCGTGATGTTGAAGTCCCTACCGTTATTCCAATATGGTACAATCACACGCAACGCACACACTAACCAAACACTCCAACACTACATCAACATGACGCACGATATTATATAGTATATATTATATTAATTTAATATGATTATATATATTATAATATATGTTATATATAATTATATCATTATTATATATATTAAATATTATTA